>WBMZ01009919.1:61247-73747 GCA_013400975.1 Atrichornis clamosus
ATATATATATATATATAGTTTAATAAGCATGAAAATCCTTTCATTGTTTGTCTCTTTTATAAATAATTATTTTAGTTATGAACACTAGGTTTTCCGGTACATGAAAAGGCTGGGGAAAGAAATGTTCCATGCTTTATCGAACTCAAATCATCTCTTCATTTTCATGTATTTCTCTTCTGCGATATAGAATTGGTTTGAGAACTATTGGCAAGATTTTTGCTCTCTGAATTTTTTGGGCTGCCGTTGAAGAGGAAAAAAAGAAAAAATCTCTTTTCTTCTAGCTCCTCAGCTGAAACCTGAAGTATGCAGTGATAAAAACAGATAGAATAGATTGCATTTAGTTTAACACCATCATATAGCTCATTGTCAGTCAATAAAATCTGAGATTAGAACAGAGAACTAGAAAGCAAAAAATCTGAGTTCAAATATTAGGTACATAGATAAATTTTTATTGGAGTATTTTCAGCAAGGGTGATATTGTCTGATTCTCTGAATAGCTAACCAGTGGTACTGCTTGATCCCATTTACATGAAAACAAGCTCTATTCATAAACATATTCCAAGTCCACATGGAGATTCAAGTAAAAATGTACATGATTACAGCAAGCAGCGATATGTTTATATTCATATATTTACAGCCAGACTTCCATAAGCCTTATGTACAGGAGTGGAAAATAAGTTATTTCCCAGAACAAACAGTCTATTAGTTAACAGCTAAATTTAGTAGCTCAACTAGATTATAAAGTAAATAAGAGGCAAACTGGGAAAGCTATTCATTATTTAACCATTCAGGTTGTTGACAATAAAAATAGTTTTATGGTTCAGCAATTCCGAAATAATTTTTAAAATGTCAACTATTAGATAAAAATAAGGAAAAAAAATCATGGTTAGGCTACACCTGGAAGAAGGTTACAGTGAAAAAAGACTGAAATAATAGAATCTTTAAAGCATATCCACCCATCTCATATTTTTGAGGGGGAATTTTAAGGCCAGGTGGGGGCTGTCAGAACTTTTGACTTTCATTTGACCTACACCTGTGGATATAAAGTCATACAGATGCTGTAATTGTGAGTTTGAATAGAAGAGGAGAAATAACTGTATGGAAATAACTGTCCTGTATGGACAGTCCAAACCCAAGACTCTTTCAAAGCTCTTGAAAGCTTCAGATTTCTGATTATTTAAATAGTGTACATAATTTTCTTTATTGAGAAAAAAAGTTCTGAGATTTTTAATATGAAAAAAGAGTCAAGGCCAGTAGGACCGAGACAATAAAAATATCTTTTCTTTCAAGTTATTGTGAAAGAAGTTTTCACAAATAATTTAATATAGCGGCAGCATAAGGTTTAGAACCCCATATTGTTTTGGAAATGCATAACATTCCACTTTATTTACTTATAGTGGTTCTATTCTTAAAGTTTGGCACATGCGTAAGTATACACACAACAGAGGCCAGGGGGAGCTATCCCATGTTACTTTCACTGCTGAGATTTTTGCTGAAGTCACAGGGAGTTGTGGCTTTGCCCGGAATGTAGATCTGAACTGAAAGTATTCTTTAAATACCTTAAAATATGTCGATTTTGTCTGTGTTAGTTTATTTCACTTGTTATAAGGAGATCTTTTTGCAGGAATGCAGTAAGACCTCTGTCTTCCTTCCATTTAAACTTACAACTTATTTTAGGCCTGATTTCTGGCACGCACCTTCAAGTGTATTGGAACGTGACAACATGGAATAAGGGTTTTTTCAGTTTATGTCACCCATGTAGCTGAAAGCAAACATAAAGAGAAATGTCTCTATACGTTAGACACTACATATGAAAGTAATGATGTCTGAAGTACACCTGTAAAAACTCTTTTAGCAATGGCAGAGCATGCAAAAAGAAAAGTAAGTTCACATCATAGCCTATAAAATATAAGTATATGCCCCTTGTTGCAAGGCACAGGATGAAAGGGTATCAGCATGAAGCAAACTGAGAATCTACTTGGTTTTTTAAAAATTTTTAAAAATTTGTTTCCTTGTAGGTTACTCTTACTTCTCTACAGTCTTGGTAGAAACTTTCATTTTGGTAATTTAATTTTTTTTTTAAAGAACAAAAGATTCGAGAGGTGACAATGATGCCTGCCTGTTCATTCAGATTTCACAGGTTAAGAGCACTGCCTAAACAAAGGCCAAATCATCAACTGTGTTCTCACCTTTCTACTGCTGTGATTTGGATCTTCCTTGCAGACCCAAGAAAACTGTGCTATTCCTGTCCTGAGCTACTGCTTTCAGGGTCCTTACTACATAAACATGAGATATTACCACTAAAGTAATGGCAAGCTTAAGCAAAATTTCAGTTGAGGTGTGAGAACTGCGTGTAAATGATTTAGAACAATGCATTATTTAATTTTATAGAGCTGTTCACAGAATCACAAAATTGTTAGGGTTGGAAGGGACCTCTGGAGATTATCCAGTCCAACCTCCCTGCCAAGGCAGGTTCACCTAGAGGAGGTTACAGAGGAACATGCATGTTGTTAGCTTTGAAGGATGCTCTCGAGGACATTTTCAGTATGCTGTGGTAATATTTAGTCATACAAATTCCACTGCTAAGAGAAATGGCGTGACTCAATCCCCTTGCGTGGGCCAAATCCTGTGCTGTTCCTGTCTGCAGCACAGATTATCTAATGACTTCTTCAGGATTTTCCTCATTTAAGGCATCCCCTGACTCAGAGGGAGGATAGAGATGTTCCCTGGAGTCACTGCATTGCATTAACATTGCTTCCAGTCTTCTCTGCTCCTTCTGGTCAGAGTATATGGCTCACAGGGCAACAGTTTGGAAATCACAATATCCAAAACTATAAGTAGGTCATGTTCCCAGGGACAGGCCTCTTGGAGGTCAAGGACAACTCGGGGCAACTGTCTCAGGTTATATGGGTTTCCTAAGATAAGAGGGCTAAGAGTCCACCTCCCATACCACCAAAATATCAATTGGGGTTGGACAGAAAGGGTGTTATTGAAATTGTCTAATCTAGCAGGCCATGTAACCATTTTAAGTTCTCAGATACTCAGTTTTTGGTGAACAAAGGCCTGTAGTTCTCATTGTAAAGGAACAAGACTGGTAGCAGCAGTTGTGCCCCTATCTCATTGTAAAAGGGCAGAATGGTATTCAGGTCCATGAAAAGGGGATTTTAATACTGGTAAGCTCCCCCAAGATTGTGTTTCCACTACACTGCTTTCAATAATAAAAATATTATAAATGCACTTTTCATTTGGACTGTAGTTCTGTTTACACAGAATCCCAGGAAATCTTAAATGTGTGCATGCTTGCGATGTTTCGTGTTGAAGAAAATTAATTACTTCTAGCTATTCTTTTGGGAGAGGAATCATGTATTCCACTTCTTCAGCAGGTGGTTAAGTTCCCAGTGAAGGAGTGTCTTATGACATCTATCTGTACAGGGATCAACCTTAGGTGAATGTCATTAAAACACCCAAGAGACATCAGAGAGAAGAGCTGCTTTTTCAATGAATTAAATTTAAGCACACATCTTTTCAGTAAGGTTCTTCCAGTAAGATTAGTCAAGGCTGAGAGGGAGCCATCATGTCGATTGCTGAAGTTTAAATTTTCTTTTGAGCCAAGCTATCAGGGAAATTGTTAGCTAGTACTTCATATTCTTGAGGAGAAAATCAGAAGGTCATACTTCTGTATTAAAAGTTTTTTAACACTATTTATTTATATACATACCTGTTCTACCATATTTTCTCAACAATGTGAGGTTCTGCCAGTTTTTACTGATGATGTTTGGTCACTTGCAAGTTTTCTAATAGGTTTTATTTGTTCATTTGTTTGTTCCAGAGTAATAAAAATTCACAACTCTTGCACATCTGCTTGACTATAGAGTGTAATAGGGTATTCTCCTTGGTAGCTGTGGAGTGTCCTTGCCCAAATATCTGCACATCTTCTGTTCTTGATGAGAGGCCTGTGGCTGACAGACTACTTTTTTCTCTTCAATGTTTCCATATATTCTTCATGTTCTTTTAGAATTTCAAACCTGGGAAAAAAATTACCCACATCTCTTCAGGAAAGAAATTTGAGAATAAAAGAAGGAGAGTATAGAAAAAAAACCCATAGAGAATGGACAAAATGCCATGTAGTTTGAAACTTGAACTTGACACAAGCTGGGAAGCAGTTTTATTACAGAGAAAATGTGGGGGGAAGAAAAGAAACAGGAAAAAAAAATCACATTATCTGTGGCCTGCTTGATAGAGTTTCTTATCTGAATCGCCAATATAAATGCAGCCCACGGTAGTAAGGACTGAAAGGCATCAGTTGCTATCAGATGGTTGTTCACTAACCATTGTAAATGCACTCATCCACAGTAACTACATGTCCACAAATATCTAGTCAAGAGTGATTGGCACCCTGGTTGCCACTATTAGTATATACATTAAGGTACTGAGGGGCATGAAGAATGAATTATCCCCTCAAATCATGAGGTAATCACACCAAAATAGGGCTGAGCATGTTGGCAACATTGCATGGGAAAATTGACTCTGCTGCTATCCTTGCGGGACCCATGCTGGAGATGAAGGATTGCACTCTTGAGAGATGACAACTCTGTACAATCTGGGCCATTGTATTTGAACAGTGTTTGAGAGAGAGAGGAGGTAGGGTCTGGTAAATCATTAAAGGGATAGATAGAGATAGATGTATAAATATAACAAATATGTATAATATGTAAGAATTAATGCCAAAACTGTGAAGGTAAAAGGAAAAAAAATACCCTTAATAGTAACACCTGACATACAGTAGAAAACACTTTAAAAAACTCCATCTCCCTTTTATAAAAAGAATGTAAAATGCTACCATTTTATATTGATCCTCATTTCTGATACAATACTATTTTAATAGCTAACGTGTGATCAGTGAATTTCAGCTATATAAAGAGCTTCATGCTCATAATTTATCTTTGGGTTTGATTGTATTTGGTTCTGTGTATTTTTTAATGTTAAAAGTACCTGAACCGGACAGAAATACAGACCATAGTTCTGTGTATTTTTTAATGTTAAAAGTACCTGAACCGGACAGAAATACAGACCATAGTTCTGTGTATTTTTTAATGTTAAAAGTACCTGAACTGGACAGAAATACAGACCACAGTTTCTCTTTTACAGCATTGTGTAAACATATGTAATTAGCCTTGTACTTATCTGCATTAGTATCATTAGAATTGAAAACCCATTTTAATCTGGATTCTGTTCTCTTCTCAATGTCAGCCTGTTTCTGGACCGGTACAGAGCTAGCCTTGTTGATGCAATAAAGAGATTACTCCAACCCAGTGTAAGTATGTTTCTATTTTCTCCTGAACACTGGCTTCAGAATAATTAGTCTGTGCACAATGATTGAGAGAGTAATGGAATGGCAGGATTAATGTCATGTAATACTTTAATACTTATTATGTCCAACTTCAATTGAGTCTTCTAATCTATCAGATTCTTTCCTAATCATAAACTAGGAAACTTCTTATACTTGGCCTTCTGATAAGGAACACAGTGGGTAGTAAAATAAATGAAACCGCTTCAAAGATAGCGTCAGATTATTTTTATCAAAGCGTTTCTCAAGTATTTTCCTTTGATAATAATGTCTTCATATTAAAGTAAAATACGATATTGAAAGTTTTTATGTTGGCTTCTGTCATTTTTAATCCCTTCAATTGTAACCTTTGTCATTGTGTATTTATTTGTTATAAAAGAATATTTTTTCTTTTCATTTATGTTTGTATAAAATGAACAAAACCTTTATACATATACTGTGGCTTAAAACATTTTTCCATTAAGTAAGCCCTGCGTTTACATGTTTTATACCTTAGAAAATAATGAAATTATGCTCTTCATAAAATGATTACATGTTCTTCATGAGTGTCACTCAGGAAATACTTTATTGATCTAAATCTATTAGGATGTTTAAATCAGAGAGACAGACAAAAAAAAAAGTCTGTCATATGCATATGTAAACTATATATAAAATATATGTAATCTCAAATCTAAAAAAAGAAAAAATATATTAAAATAAGAAAAGGAAAACATGAAGTAATTGCTCTAAGTAGGATTTTGAAACAGGAATTTTATCTTTCATGGTTAATGTCCAAATCTTCCAATAAGGTAAACTCCATTTCAAAGTGGAAGTATTTCATGCTAGCTATACATTTCCAAACTTTATTTAAAATTTGTAGGGTACTTTTTGTACCAGAGATTTTCTCTGTGAAAGGAACAGAAGACACAAACGTGCAAAGGCTTAAGAACCTGAGTCATTTTAGTTGTGTAAGTAATCCCATTCTTTGCTTAGAGTGATCAGGTTTCTATTCTTGGTTCTATCATAGACTTTCCTGAGTGACCTAAGGCAAGTTGCTTAAGACTGAATTATTTTAATGAGCTGTGGGACAAGGGTGCCAGGAAGACAGAAGAAATGTAGCCACCCTGAGGGAAAGGTTACCCAGATATTTCTGTCAGTGGCAGTTGGGAGAGTAAGCAGTAAGCAGCTCCTGCTCAGAGTGATGCATTCTGACTTTCGTGATGTACCAACGGTTGTCAAAGTCCAGGTGACCTGGAACCAGGTTTTGGGACCACAGGTGATCTGGAACACAAAGCTGATCGCAGTTATAAAAAACACAAAAAGAATTTTTTTTTCACCCCAGATCAATGTCAGCAACTGGTTCTTCAGGTATTCCCATGGGCCACTCTACTGGCTCCATCAAAGGACAACACTGGGAAAGAAGAGTATGAGTGGGAGGAAGAGAAGTCTATATGAGGTGCCCTGGTTACTGTGGCCTGGTTAGAGACTAACGGGAGTGGAAGAAGAGCTGCTTATAGTTAAACATGGTCTGGTGCTCTCTATTGCCAAAAACACATATACGCATACGTCTGTGTATGCGCACACACACACATTCTTTAGCTGGGCTGATTAGTCCAACCAGGGAATTTGATTTTCAAAAACAATGACGATAAGGTGGCATGAGTCTTAAGTAATGTTCATAGCTCAAGTTCCCCTCAGTAGATGATTTAGGAATTGTTAACCTGACTTTAAGCAAAAACTGGCCTGACATTTTTTCTTCTTAACTCCAGTCAACTAATTCAAATTCAGAACATGCCTTTGTTTTTCAGAGCATATGAGTTACAGTCATTTGTGAATGTAGATGGCGTAAAGGGAGGTGGCTTTTTGTTGCCTGTCTTCCTAGTCTTGCTTGCTTGTGATTAATAGCATAGTCTGTATTAATAGCCTAGCCCTTGTTTGCTGTGCATTGTAGGCCATGATTCCTACTTCTTATCAGCAAAGCTAGCTTAAGAAATTCTTGCTCATTGCAGGAATTTCTGTTGCATGGTTTCGGACCACTATCCAAACTCTATTTTTAACTAAATTCAGTTGCCTAATCTACTTTGTTAATGTATATGTGGATGGACATCCGGTCATGCCATGGACTTGCAAATTATTGTCATTTATAACTAAGAGGACAGCAAAACTACTGTGTAGGGTAGAAGCTGGGAGCACAGACACCTTAAATGAGCTCTCTTATCCCAAAGTGACACATTCAACAGAGATGCCATCAAGCATATGCTTTCGTGGTTTCAAATACCCAAATTAAAACATACGCTCATACAAGATCCCAAAAGATGCAGTCACAAGTACAAAATAGTTATCAATTTTACTGTTCTTGTTAACCTGTAGAGATTTAAGGATAACATCAGAGGGCACTTTACTAAATGGCACTATACTTCAGCTTTTAAAGGAAAACCAAATTAATAGTGAACTCATTTGCCAGTTGCAGTAATTAAAAATAGTTTATGGACATTAGTTTATGCCCAAGCTAAGGCATAAACTTTTTAAAGTTCACTCTTCTACATTAATTATTTTGTCTCAAATTTAGAACATACATTTATTTTTTGGAAATACTTTGACAAATTGGTAGAATTGAAGACACATCTAGATGCAAGTCATCTTTCAGTTGTAGCTAGGATGAAATTAGTTTAGAAGAGTCTGGGGAATATAATAGCCAACAATACCAAAAGAAAAAGTGGAATAAACAGAAAATAACAGGTATCCGTGCAAGCTGTCTTGAAGGAGAGATTCAGAAAATGTAATCTATTCCTACTGTTAGTTTAAAATTTATCTTTGGTATTTGGTATTTCCTTTTTCATTAAGGATGTTATTTCTGGCTATTAGAATCCTTACAGCACAGAATTATGTGTTTTGAGTAACTTTTTGGTTTTCTTGAAACAGGACTTTGGTCTTTTCAGTCATCTGATTCGTAGTATTGACACCATGGGCAGTTGTATTGGCATAGGAAGAAATTCACAGAGACAGAAATGAGAAGCTCACAGAGTTACTGAGGGCTGAAATTTCTATCTGAATTTATTACAGAGGCATATGTCACCTGTAAACCAATTCAAAGAATTAGGCATAGAAATTCTACATCAAACAAATTTATCTTGAATGGTTATGTTTTATTTCTTTTGATCTGCTTGACTTGATTTGCCAACATGATTTTTTTTAATACAGAATTAAAATTTACTTTTAATTCCGATCTCAGAATAAACATTTGTTAGTGTGTGTATTTCCCTAATTAAGAACAACTTTTTATCAAGGCTTTGATTCTTCTGTCACCTATCCATTCAAAATCCCAATGAAGTCAATGGGATGCTATTGAGCTGTGATTAGTACCAGCAAATAAGGCTGCATTTAGTAATGACTGATGAGTAAACTTAGTCACAGTCACATCCAAAATATGAACAAGTGTCCCATTATCTTACTGTAGCATTTTAGTGACACTTCAAACTATTATAAATTACATTTTCCACTGTGTTTTGTTCACAAGTTTACTGGTAATATTTTTCCATCTGAACTTCAAACATCATCCTCTAAGCATCATTCTGGGAGTTAGAATTAAACTTGGGATAGTACATCAAGAGTAAAAGCAGCCTACTGGTCTAATTTTTTTTATTGTACAGCATCCAAGGAATAAAAAACATTTTATAATTAGAATTGTGAATGCAGCCCCACAACAGGTAGCAGGATTACAGAGATCAGGCAGTTGACAAAAAAGTGCTTAAAACCCAGGTGGTGTTGGACAAGAAGTGACCACAGTACCTGCCAGTTTTGTGGAGATTATTGTGGTATTAGGCTTTAATCATGACTTCTTGGGTTTTATCAGTGTGTTCAAGATCCATAGGTGTTTTAGATGCACACTAAAGTCAACAGATGATCAGGTTTTTACACCAGCTAAGGAGATGGCCAAAATAACTGTGTAGTGATTTCCATGAAATGCCATTCCTCTTTTTCGAAGATATTTCAAGATTTTCCGTCTGGTTTTAAGAGATATCTCATACTGTGTTACATTCTATTTTACTGTTTTTCTCTTTCAAATATAGTTGAAAGTAGCCTACAGAGAAGGAATGACCACATGGTCTGACTCCAGGTGAGGGGGGCACTGCTTGAGCACTGGTTCCTCATCAGAGCTGCTGGATCAGTGGCTGGTGTAGGGCATGTGGCCTCCAGCAGTCTCTGTTCACAAGGTTCAGTCATACCTGAAGTCCCCATGTGAATCATGTGGTCAGTAAACCCTGGGTCAGGGGCATATTTCCCGTTACAGTGATCATGGAAACAAGGGTCTCCAGAGGAGTCTCATCCTTTTTATGCCAGAAAGGGTTTCTGCAGAACAACATTCTGGGGAGTGTGAGATGGCAGCAGGAGGAGGAGGATCCTCAGCTGAAGGCTGCCTTTGCTGCCCACTTCTGTCTGATGACATTAAAGCATGCCAAGGATGTGAGGGAACCAATTGTGAATTTCCTGTGTTTAATGTTTTTCATCCTGACCTGAGCCTATATTCAGACCTAGCACTTACATAAACAGTTCCAGTGCCTTTGGTGGGAGTTACACCCCTTTGCCTCTCTTATTTAGCCACAGAATTAAAGCTACAGCTACACAAATGAAGTTGAGTTGCTTTGGATATTGCCCTAAAACTCCTTTGTGCTTAAATTTCCCATGAGACAGATGAGGATAACAGTATTTCCCTATCTCACAGAGCTGTTCTGAGAATAAATATAGTGTTGTGGTATTAATGGTTGGAATCTTTTAAGTACACATTAGTACCATAGGTCAGTACCTATGCATTTTTACTGCTGTTTCACTGTGCATTGTCTCCGTGTATGTGTGCATGTGCAAGATACAGATTTGTTCCCTATTTTCTTCACTAAGTATCTGTGTCAGCATTGTAACTTTCTAGCATTCCTATTGAAATTCTCTGTACTGATCACTCTTTTCCTGTGGTTTTCAGATTGCATTTTCTCGAGCTAAATGTACTTCCACAGCATCTAATCCTTTTATGACTTTTTCAGATCCCTAAAAATATTTTTTTGTCTCTTCGGTTGATTACAGCACCTCACAAATTAATCTTAGCTCTCATTAACATAGAAGTTAAATATTGGAACTTACAGTAAACTTTGTGGCTCCCCTCAGTCTGATATGCTGTTGGCTGATATTAACCTTTGTTTACAGCGCTTCAACCACTTTTCATTCCATGTGACAGAACACAGTATTCAGCCAATTAGAATTAATTCTGCAAATAAAATTTCAAGAGATGCTCTATCAAGTAGGTTAGGTTTTGGGCAAGTACTTTGCACAGAGTGTCTAAAATCTATCAGTTCAAGGTACAGTCATTTTTGTTTTCTTAAATACAGAAGGATGAACAAAAAATTAGGTAATGGACCATAATGTATTGCCTGGACATCATAAATGGCCTGATCATCTTGCAAGAACCAGAATTAGTGTTCAAGAACATTAATTCTTGCTTTAAATGCAATTTACCAATTTAAGGTCAAATTTAATTGCACTCCTCAGGTAGTTTAAAGTATCTTTGAAAAATTAACGATTGGGTCTGATTTGCCTCCCATTTTGCCTTGTTTTATACAGTAATTCCACTGACAGCGAATGGGAGGTACTCTTCTATGTGTGAGAGAGAAAAAAGAAAATCATTATTTACAGTCTTTGCATGGTCATGAGCTAACAAATGGATTTTTCATTGAGTGTATGTTTTGTATGCTTTTTCTGTGTTTTATTTTGGTAATCCACAGATGCCATTATTATATGAAAAGAAGCAGATGTGTGGCAATTGGCAGTTTTCTAAAGGAAATATTTATTTATTCCTTTCTAGATTGCATTTGTTTAATCACAGAAATCTTGCATATTTTGAACAATTTTTTGTGTTACCATATTTTAGTATTTTAACAAGAGAACAATTGACTTTTCCAGCTTGAGCATATTAAAAGCTTAGTCAGGTGTATGCTATATCTGGTTCCCTTCCAGTTTTAAACATGTATAAATTCTCTTTTTAATGTTCCAGGGAAAAGCAATGGTATTTGCTCCACTCCGAGGGAATACTTTAAACCAGTTTTGCAATCTAGCTGAAAAAGCTGGTTTCTCTATCCAAAGACATGAAAATTATGATGAACACATTTCGAACTTCCACTCCAAGGTTAGTTTTCTGCTTGTGTTAGATAACACTTTAATCCGCATTGCATTTTGAAGAGATCATGGTCCTTTTGGCAGGTAACCTAAATGTTTGATTAAAGTACTCCTTAGGTGTGCTGTTTCTGAACAGCTATTTTTGTATCTGATTATTTTGTGTGGTAGAGCCATCCTTTATCTCTGCACGTCTAGAAGAGTTTTGCAGAAGCATCTCCTGTTTACCCTTTTCATTCATAGAAATCTAATTTATGGGAGTCTTTTCTTGTTGTTGTTAACTGCCTATAAATATACAGCACACAAGCATTTACATTTTAATAAAAAGCCTGCAACTTTTAAATAGGTTATATACTGAAATGGACTGAAATAAATAGGAGGTGAATGTCTAATTGTATCATATCGTACCGTAAATCCTTATCTCTGGCTGCTTTATGGCTGGGTCAGTTGGCAGCTTCAAACTGCTAAATCTCATACAGAATTTCACAGTTGTGGGGTTATATGTCAGATCGAGGCGCTACAAGATTTAGGTCAAAAGCACTTATCTGAGCGTGATTTCTAAGCTTGCTTACATAAAGCTACTGTTATCAGGCTCTTTTTTTATTATTTATAAGTATGGAGTAATACAGGACATGAAGAGGAAGGTGCTTCATAGAAAACTTTTTAGGAATTTCTTATTTTCCTGGAGAAGCATTTGTCAAAATCATATTTATTACTTACAATTCTGAGATCTCTCTTTCATACCTTAAAGAAATACACTCTTGTAGGTCCATGTGACCTTATACATAACCTCTTGCAATTTCCTAAGAATTGTTCTTGGAAAATATAGATATGTTCAAAATTGAAGTGAAATGCTTTTTTTTTTTAATTTAGCAGCACTATATGATAGAAATCGGATTATACACATATTTTATGCATGTGATGTTGTAACGAACAAATATATGTTTTAATGTGTAGTTTTATATATAATAAAGACTCCCATTAAAGCTATCTAGATATGTGTACATAAAATCAC
>WBMZ01009919.1:78747-83747 GCA_013400975.1 Atrichornis clamosus
ATAATATTTGACATATAGTTCCATACCTGCGATAGTATTTGACCTTAAGATATTTTTGTAGTTATTAAACTTTTAATCTTTAGTAGTATCATTTGTACTAGGAAATTTACTTAAACAAGTACTGTCAAGACTTTAAAAATGCTTTCATACGGTTTTCTCACTTTATCCATTTTTTATTTGCAGTTGAAAAATGAAGAAAAAGATACATATGAGGAAAACCTCCATTACCCTTTTCTTCTCATTTTAACCAAACAGTGATAGAAGATGACACCTTTTTTTGTTTGTTTTAAGATGGACTGTTGAAAATTTATCCATGTATGTGAATGGTTAGGGAGTGTGGAGTCTTCATTTCCCCCCTGAGTCATCACTGGAGAAATATTTCTAGTCTAAATACTGAGGAAGATATCGTGGCTTGTTTTACAGAGTATATATAAACATTGAGACACCTTTTTTTGTATCATTTTAGGAGTTGTTTTTCCAATTATATTCCAGCCTTAAACTGGTCAGGCTTCACATGTATGCGTTAACAAAGGTGTAAACCTGGCTTTCTTCTCTTTTGTGCCTTTAAACTTGCATGTACTTTGTTAATATCTTTAAATGCTATTTTTGAGGTGTATTTGAAAATATATGAATAATACACTTTGTGGGCTTATATAACTAGTTGTAAAGAGGTGAATGCATTGACATTTAATTAGTAAGGAAATAGATGTCTGAAGATCTTCTGAAAGTGCACCTATTCAATGCTTGGATTTTTCTGCCTTTTTTTTTTAATTCCACTGTTGATTTTTCTACCCATGATTGAAATGTCCTCATTTGCTTCAGTGTTCAAGACTCTTTTTCTATATGTGTGTATGTATGTTTTTTTCCAGCAGGACTTTTCCTCCTGTAGATGTATAAGAAATTATGCATCAGACAAAAGCCTCATAAACTGACCATTTGTCCTTTGGACACAATAGCCTGCCCAGCCCCTCTGCTCCTCCTCTCCAATTATGTGTGATTAGTCTCAGTGTGTTGTGTCAAGAAGGGGGAGTGTGCTGAGTGCTTATTATCTGTTTAGGTACAAGAAGAGCACATTTAGGTTCTGACTATGAATGGAAAGTGAGCCTTTATCAGGACTAAAATCTAAATGCTACTATCCTAGAAATTGCTTTCAAAAAAACACATCCTTTTTTTTTATAAATTCCAAGAAATGCTGTAGGAACTAAAGGATTTATAATGTGATCAAACCATCTCCCTTGGATTAGTTTATACTATGGCCCACATATTTGATATACATTTAATGTCCTTGTTCTTGTACAGGGAAAGACAAAAATCCTACAAAGAAACAGGAGCAGTATCTGATTTTTCTAACAGTTTAACAGACCATTTTAATGACTTCTCAAGAAGAGTCTTTAAACCACAACACTTTTAAAACGTTGAAAAAAGAGAGAGAGGCAGAGACCATGACTGAGAGAGGAAGGTACTAGCTGCAAGCAAGTGTGGAGAATCATGCTGAAATACATTAGTTAAAAGAATGACAATTTGGCAATAAGAGTTCTTGCACATTTAACAAATTGGACAGCATGTAAACCACAAGCTCCTGAAAGTCCCTTTCTCTTCGTTCTTCTTCTCAAACAAATTTCTTCACTACCAGTTTGCATGTCCTTGTATTCAATACTTTTTATGCTCCATTAGAGCACCTAGATGGATCTCAGAAGGCATAGGTCAAGTCGCAGTTAGATCATACATTTCTTTTGCACAAAAACTTGAATTGCAATGCCAAGTGATGGGCTAACATCACAATAACAGCAATTTATTCCTCTTTTGATAAAAAGCAGCCTATTCTCGGTGTTAGATAAAGACCAGGGGCAATGCAAACCAACCATTTATCCTAGAACTGAGCAGTATAGCTGGTATGAGTTTCATATTCAAACTCCTGTTGGAAAATACTT
This sequence comes from Atrichornis clamosus, assembly GCA_013400975.1. Lineage (NCBI taxonomy): Eukaryota > Metazoa > Chordata > Aves > Passeriformes > Menuridae > Atrichornis > Atrichornis clamosus. The sequence continues at coordinate 80,679 of WBMZ01009919.1, forward strand.
GTCTAGTAAGAAATCAAAAGCATTTAGGAGTAATTTGAAATTGCTGTGAAGATGGCTTTAGTTTAATTAGTTTTGTTTTGTTTGTCCCACACAGCAGTGCCTTTGTTTCTCTAAAAGCATGTACAAGGAAATCTTCATAATCAACAAAGCAGTGTGAAAAACAGCGCAATACTAAAATTTGTGAACCTTTTATTTTTGAGAGGCCCTGAATGTATGCTGTACAATAATCTAATAAAGATTGTTAGTTGCCAAAAATAGAACCAGTGTCACTGAAAATTGTGGTTTTAGCTCTAAGAAGAAAAGAGTTTTACTCAAATTAGTAGCTGATAATTGCTTTTTATTTCTTTAGTGTCTGTCGTTTGAGTTGAAGGATTTGCACAGGTGCTGCCATCCCTAAAGTGTGTAATTGATGGCTTGTTTACCAAAGATGCATTTAGGCTTCATCCTGCAAACTCACATTGGAGCTCCACAGGCAGTAAAGTTACTCATCTACATAAGTGCTTGCAGGTTTGGTGCATGTACACATTTTTAGGGGTACATGAACAAGTTCTCTTCTTGATTTTTTTGTTTTAAAATGGGTGCTGAAAAGTCACAGAAGTAGGATCTACAGGAGGCACTAAGAGTGTTATTTTTCAGAGATATCTCTGTGTCCCTTGTGTCAGTAGGTGTTTGAATAGTTTCTGAGCTCTTAAATTTTTAATAAAAATACAGTGTTTATTAACACATCAAATATCTTTGCTAAGAAAATATTAGACAGTTTGTCAAATCATGCTTATAAAATTTATCAGAGCCTTTTATGTCATGTGTTTTAACTATTCTCTGATACTTGGTATATTTTTAATGATATAGTTTACAGTGTTCTGTAACAGAATATTGAGCTTAATTACTTTGTGTTTGCAAAGCATTTGAAGTGGAATGACACCGTGCTGGCTTCACTGAGAATGGAAAAGTTAGGCTGATGCAAGTTTTCCTTCATGCATGTTGGTAGTTCTTACAGCAGTGTTGTGTCTTCCTCCTTTCTCAGATTAAAATGGCAGAGAGGAATGATGTTCTTGTGGACATCCATTCTCCTGGGCACAGCCCCCATGCACCTGGTACCACCGGCAGTGAGTTGTGTAATCTTCAAAATATGAGATCAAGTAGAAAGTATTCCATTTCCTGCTGTGAGATATGGCAAAGGCTCGCTTAAAAATTGCAAACTAGTCCCATCTGATAGCATCCTGGAACACTGGGACAAATCTTTCCGTTTGGGAAGTAAATTTGATATGAAATGAAGAATGTCTTAAGAATGTGAGATGAGGCAGAAGAATTTACTATCCCAGGTACCAGCCCAGCTTCAAAATCCTTCTTAGACAGGTCATTCACATTTTGCCTGTGGCTTTAATGGCTACATGTTTGCACCAGGAGGGAAGCAGGATTAAAATTGTTCCCCCCCCGCAAAAAGCATCTTTATATCTTGAGCCTGGCTGCATACGGTTTATCAAGTGTTAAATCTCCCTTACAACTCTCCTTCGCTGTTCCCTGAACAAAAGAGGATGCAGTGGGTGGAGCTTTTGATCCTCCTCTTGATATGGCAGGTGGCACAGCTGATATGGCCGGGGAAGAGGGAAAAGACAGCAACACATGCAAGTCAAACAGCACAGTGTTTTATTACCCACTCTCCCTAATGTGGGAGGGGAATAACCAAGTCCTTTTGTTTTCACAGGACCTATTATAAACACATAGTTTATCCTGGATTTTTTTATAATTTTTTTTCCCCCAGTGTGTGGGTTTCTTCTTTTTTAAGTCACGGAAAGAACAGTGATGTCAAACTGAAAATTCCTTTAACTCTTGTGAAGTGTTTTGAGACACTGATAGAAAGTGCTAGGACAGCATGCACCAGTAGTTATGTCTGAAATGTTTTCTGCACACTCTGGTCATCCCATGTTGTTTCCTCAGAAAGAGACAATTTTGTTGCTTTCTATTTTTTTAATCGCTTTTTGGATTGTCCTGAGTCTGATTAAAATGGTTTGTATGTCTCCACTGTCAGAAATCAGTAGTCTAACATTGGTTGTAAGCACACCACTATCTTTGGAAAGATTGTTTTAAAAGCTGATTTTCAATATTATTTTCATCTGCAATGCAACAGCACTTATTTAACCCAGTCAAAATGAGGGCACCCTGATTCAAAATCCCATAAAGCTAAAAGAAAGTCAGTACGTGACATAGGAACTGGGCAGATGAATGTATAAGGGGGGACCTCCCAAATCATGCCCATTTGTCATATGAGGGAACCTGAGGTACAGCCAGTATTGCTGTCTCCTTTGCCTATACCCATTTAGAAATCAGGCAATGCACTCTAAAACTGACCCCAAATTTCGTGAGACCCTCTGCTGTATCTCCTCTGCAAGATCCATCTCCCTCTACGACCTGTGGACTCTGTTCAAACAGCTGAATGTAACAAACCTAACTTTTCTTTCCCATTTTTAAAGGGTTTAGCCTATTACAGCTCCTTGCTTAGTCAGCAGCTGGCTTGCTGCCAAAAAGTCCAGCATATTATTGTGGCTGGGTAAAAGCTGGATATTTTCCATCATTGTCCAACAGCGGCATTGGATCTTCATTGTCTTCTTGTGTGTAAAGTGTGTGGAAAGTAGAGGGAAGATGCACGAGGCGTTAGTCCAGATGGCATTCCACAGCCTGAGAAGAAACATCTTGACCCTCGAATCTGGGTTAAACTCAACAGATGCCAAGCCCCCAAAAACAAAGAGCTGTTGTGGCTGACGACAGCAAAGGAGTGATAGGCCTTTGGTAACAGAAAGTATCTTTTATTTTGGATGCATTTTCCTGCAGATAACCAACACAGTGTCACTTGTAGAAGATTGCTTATTAAAAACAAGCAAAAAAGTGCTGGTTCTGTGCATCAGGCACTGTCCCCCTTCCGTTGTAAAATGTTGCCCCTGGGTGATGGGTTATGCTCACAGAAAGGATTTGAGCATTAAAACTGTACTGTGCCCTGACAGAGCCTGCATGCTGAAGGACCTGTTATTTTTTCCTGACTCTGACTCCAATTAATGTACTTTTAAAATGATT
>WBMZ01009919.1:86247-200991 GCA_013400975.1 Atrichornis clamosus
GATCACTCATCTAAGAACTTGTAGTATTTAATTTACAAGGACTATACATTTTTCAAATCTCTTAACAAGGAACTTTAAGCACTTCTTGACGTTTCTAAAAAATGAGAAAAAAACAAAACCCGCAACAGATCTGGAAAGCAAAAATGCTGTATTTTTCCCAGGATCCTGAATGAGTGACTCGGGAGGTATTGTAATTGCAAAAGCTTTCTCTGTGTAAGAACCTGGCTAATACTCTTATTAGCATCTTTTTTAATCCAGGTAGCATAATAGTCAAAGTGTCAGATGAATGTCTCAGAAGTGGACCATTAAAAAATAAATTGTGAAACCTTTGAGAGATTAGCATTTGAATCCAGCCAGAAGCTCCTTGAGGTTCTTGGGTGTGGATCAAAGTCTTTAATGTATAAGTTGCTATCACAAACCACATCAGCCTCCAAGTTACTCGGAATGAGAAGACAGTAGCCACAATTATTAGTCTTAGCTCTGAAGTTGTTTCCTCTGGGAAGCAAATTTGCAAAATGAGATTTTCACTGTGAAAACAGGTTTAATTTTCTGAAACTATTCATTTCTAAGGAAGTTTTAAAAGCAAACAACAAATAAAGCACACTAAGTGTATTTTCAGGGTTTAATTCATAATTATGTTTTAATTCATAATAAAGATAGTCAGCTCTTAACCAGGGCTAACGCGAGTTTTGCACATTCTACATGCTTTTTAGTCATTACTTACATAGCATCATGGTTTGATACAATAGAAAGTGGTTTTCCTTTTCCTGTGTCAGGAAACTGAGGCAAGAAAGTGAAGTAACATACATAGAAAGGCTCCACAGCAGGCAGAAATACATTTATTATGCAAGTTTCACTCAAAGACAATTCTTAAACAACAGACATTTAACTATCCATCACAGTTTATTTTTGTGCTGGATGTTGGCATATCCCAGCAACTGCATTTTTTTCATCATCAGGTATTATTTGAAATTCTCTGAAGGGGTTATTGTTCTTTCCGATGGATGGTACCAGCACTGGATTTCTCAGCAGCTGTAGTGAAATACAGACAGGGACCTAGGATGTATGAGAAGTATCTTAATTTGGCATTTTCCTTCTTCTAATGCATTTCAGCTGCAAGCTGCTCATTTTCAAAGGATCGGTCAGAACACCGAAGAAAACACTACAGGAGAAAAAGGCTGTTTGTTTGTTTGCTTGTTTGGAGGGACGGTCATTGATGGTCATTGCTACAACTTCAGACTGTTTTAATGTTCCTACTGCTATGCTGCTTTCCAGGGGCTGGGGAAGATTCTTAGCAGAGGTGGCTCTGAATTAACTTTCTGCGAGCTCATCAGAAATTTGCAGAAATGGTTTTGGCCAATTTTTGAGAGAAGTACTTCCACAAGTCTGCAGGCTACTAGAAGCTTTAGGGATGACAACCACACTTAAAGCCTTTTGCAGCATTAATTTCCAAAGGTCCGTGTGAATCACAGCAAAGGCATTAGTACTGTGTAAGTGTATTCAATAATTGATGCAAACAGTTAAAGCGGTGACACAACAGGAAGCAAAGTGGTGATTTAACCTTCCATTCCCAGTACAGGGAACACCAGCAGCTCAGCAGATGACTACAGAAAGGGTAGGTGTTTTTGTCGTGACTCTACAACAGCTTGTGCCAGGTTAGGTGCATCTGTGCCCACCCTGCAGACAAGGTGCTGCCAGATAACGGCATGGGGAACAAAAAGGGATCATGTCACAGTCACCAACACTCTGGGAATCTGCCAGCTTATGTAGTGAGGTAGAAATATTGGCAAACATGTGGGCAAATAGTCCATTATGGAAATAAAGGGCATGGGAGAGCACAGAAACAGTGAGCCATATTTTACAGTGGTTTATAGGCTGCACAGAAAAAAGCTGGGAGGGAAAAGATGGAGTTCTCATCTGAGGGGGAGGTACTCACCATGACAAAATCATCTGGAAAGGTGTTAAGCTCAGTTAAAAGCAGCCCTTTCCAAGGACTTTCAGAGTTATTTTCAGCTGCAAGCAAAGCAGAGGAATATTGCCACTGGGTAGAAATTGCTGCCAAACCATGATGGGTGCAAAGGATGCCCACTGCTGAACCCCAGCCCATTTCAGATCACTTTTGGCCTGCTCTTTTCTTTGTCATAAGGCCCCGTTATGGCAATAAGGACTGCAAAGTGAGGGCAGCATCCCATCCTGGCCCTCCATGCCAAGGTGGCAAGGATTGGAGGCTTGTGTCCAAGGCCCAAAGGGCTGAGTATAGGCTGCTTAAAGCACAGGGAGAGCACATGACACGTCACATACGTGACAGTCAGGTCATCGTATCAAGAAGGCTCTGCTTGTGCCCAAAAACTAGGAGTGAGAGGAAAGTGGTCCCGGGTAGGTTCCTCACAGGACAGCGGATACTCCTGGCAGGCGTGAAGCTTGGTGAGAGCACACCAGGACCTGGAAAGGCAGAAGACAGACTCTGCAGAGCCACAGCACGGAACGCAGGTAAGACTGAGCAGCTTAAAAACTTCTCCAGAGTGAACATAATCGGTACCATTTTGGAACTTTCCAGTGCCCAATAACCACAGGCAGAGGAACCTGCAGACCACAAACCTGTGTATGTTGAGGAGCCCAAGTGTGGGCTCCCATTTGTATTGCAGTGGGTGCATGGAATGTGCCTTGTGTGTGTTCACAAGGAAAGATAAAAGGCGAAGGAGCAGCAGTATATGCTGAGTGCTGGAAGGGCTCAGCCTTGTGGCATGTTGGCTTGCCTGGACTCAAGAACGCAGTGTAAAGGCAGGATATGATTGTACATGACTTGTGGTTCTGCTTTCAGAGCAATCTACCTCATGCTAATGAGGTAGGAATATGTTTTCCCTGGGTAACCACTCTTGCCAGTAGGCAGGAGGCATTTTATCCCTATACAGCCATGCTGTTATTGCTGCTGGATGGGATTCCCCTGTCCCAGAGCCACCATCCATTTTGTCTGGTACTCCAACACACAGTGCTTCCCACCTGCGCAAACAGGGTCAGGTCGAGCTGAAATGAACACTTGCATGAACAGTTCAGATCATTGTACAATCAAATATTTGGGTTGCAGAAGCACTGCACATTTTCCTACTGCTATTTAGAGGCTGATGTGTGTAGCCTTAACAACAATTTGTTTATTCATCCGTTTCACTAGCTTTATTCCTGCTGACTTCTATCTAAAATGCAACGTAATGCACATTTTATGAGCTATAGGACAGTTATGGCTTAGAATGAGTCCATATGTACCAGAAGTAGGGGGAAAAATATATTAAAAAACCCTCATACACATAAGATCTAGATGGTTGTTAGTATTCCCCTTTGCTGATTTCTTACCTTTTCATAGCATAGAAATAAGAATAAATTTAATACTTAATGGTGAATCTGGGCATATTTTCAGTGTAGGGAACATGGAGAGATATCAGAATATTCAGAAATCTGTGAGCTGAAGGACAGCTTTTCCCAAAGTGTTGAAAAAGCTCTTTCAAATGAGGAAAGAAATGTCATTTTAAACACTCATTTTAAAAATATTGATGTAGCAATATGGTGCTCTGCGATGCATCTTTTATGCTTAAAGCACAGGAATTGGTATGTTTCCAGATTTCTTTTAAAATCTGACTTCCAAAGGCAAATAGTCCTGCAGTGATAGTTCAAAACAGTTGTGCTTCTCTGAGGGATGTCTGTGGTACTTTAAGCTGCAAGCTGACTGCAAGCTCAGGCACAACGCGGCTTCATCTATGTTGGCCTCAGCATGCTAAGCTGAGGAATGCTCTTTAGCTATTTGTGCTTCCTGTCCTGGCTCTGGCCATCTGCACTATGGCCAGTAAAAGTCCTATGGTTTGGTTGCAAAATGTCCAGTCTTGGCCTGCATGAGCTTTCTCTTTCAGGGAGGAGTAGCCTCAGGGTAGGCTCCTTATAAATCCAGATCCTCCAGTGGGCAGCTTTGGCACCTGATAAACAGGTTGTGTTGCTACCTGCTCAGATGGGATGTGTGGAAGGAGATTTGTTCGGTGTGCCATAGACCTGTGCTGAGCGGTACCAGCAGCCTGAACCTTCTCTCTTACCTCTCCCTGAAGGTTGCTTCTAGCCTGTGTTTGAACCTACCTCCTCCTGAGGTGGTCTTGAGTTTGTGTGCAATACAGACATAACCAGTGACCTGTAGAGTCTCCTGTGCTGGCCCAGTCCTTTTTCTCTGCTAGCTTAGCTGGGATGTAACTCAGAAACCTCTGCCCTGTACTGGTGCAGTGGAAGGTAATTACCCTTCCTAAAGGAAAACACAACTGCACAAACCTCCATTTAGCTTTGAAAAGGGGCTCTGATAATTGCCTTAAAACCAACCTGAAAATGTGAAACATTAAAAGGCATTACACCACAGTCCATTCATGCTGCTTGTATAGTAAAAGTTTATTTATACAAGCAATTGCTATGTCTATTGCATTTAGATACTGTGGGACCTTCTTATATGGCTCTGTGACTCCATGAGAATAAAGGCAATTCTCTCTGGGCAGCTATGGATTACAAAGGAAGTCACTACCACTGGGAGTAACGTTATCTTAACAAAAATCTCCCTGCTATTGCCCAAACCTTGACCTACTGTGCAGTTCTTTTTCTGCTAATATAACTCAGTTAACATCTTTACCTTTCTATGCCACTTTGCTGTAATTCCCTGTGACCCTTTTAAAGAACTATCGTGGTGGTAAGGCTTCATTGCAAAGATTAACTGCAAAGAACAGCCAAATTTGAAGGGTCTGGAGGGAAGAATAAAGGGTTGTTTGTTACTATTTCACATATAGCCCACCCTAAAGAAATAACAGTAAAAGATGCATGGCAGTGAAGATGGTGTATGCCGTGTGTCCTCTATAGAATAATTACAATGGAGCATTCCGCAGAGGTCTGTCCTTCCTGAAATTTCACTAGTTAATTTTACTGCATCAGGGAAAGTAAAAGAGCAACAATAAAAATATTTGAAGTTTCCGTACTTCTAACATTAAAAACAGGTGCTTTGCTTTTTTTTTCTGAAGGATCTAGGAAGGTTTGAAGCTTCCCAGTCCAGGCCATGGTGACATACATTATATCACTTGTCAGGGCTCAAGAAAGATCAAAGCATTAAAGTATCAGGTGTTATCTCCTCCTTCCTCTTCCTCATTATAGTTTTGATATTTGACTTACAGGTGGTCTGATCCACCTCTGTTTCCTAGCTCCTTGCATTCCTCAAGGACTCTGTGGTCTTATGCCCTGCATCCATAGGGAAGAGGCAAAAGAATGGTTTCTGAGGATGCAGGATGATGGTGCACAGGCAAGAACAATTTACAGAGCGCAGTAGAGCTCTACTGAAACAAGGAATTATTTTTTTTCTGAAGGAAAATCAGCAACATACAGACATTATCTGAGGTTCTCACTTTGCTGCCTCCTCAGTCAATGCTTGTACTCTTCAAGGGTAGTGAGGAAAGCTGCATCTTCTCCTTTTGATAGGATAACAGAAGTGAGGTTATCCACACTGACCTGGACCTTCTGACTTTTCAGTCAACCTGCAAGCTTTATTCCATCAGATGAAGCATCATCTGTTTTACTCCCCTGCTGTTCACTGGTACTTAGATAGCTGGATAATGTAATGACTTTGGAGCACAACAGGTGTTAGGATGCTGCTGGAGAGTATGGAAAACCTGCACATACATGCTGTGGTTTTGTTTCCCAAACCTGTTAGACCTTCATGTGAAAGGTGTTGAGTAATGAGGTGTTTGCTGTCGCCATGGACTTCACTTGTCCTTTTCCATGACCTCCTGCTCAGTACTGAGAGAGTACCCACTTCTCCTTGGGACTTGACATAGTTTTAGGAGTCTCCACCGTACCTTCAGTCCTTACCATAGAACACAGAGCCCTCCCTTGGCGCCATCCCTACGGCATGGCTCCTTGGGCTGTGGGGGCTGTGACACAGCCTGGTGCTGTGGTGTGCTGAGGGCTCAGATGTCAGCAGTGTTTAGCCCTCCTGCGGGAACATTGTCCCCACCCCATCTATCCCTAGCACAGGCCTTTGTTTGCACCCCATGGGAGGAAAATAATCCCCTTGCCTCTGACCACACCTGGATTCAGCCTCCAATTTGGCACCTTGAAAAGTGGGCCAATTCTCTAACACTCTTGCCAGGACTAAAGCCAGGTTGAATGCAGCTAATTCTCACTGCTCTAATTAGGGGGTGAGTTAGCAGGGGGACACCTCACCTCTTAGAAAAATATTTTTCAAAAAGGAGAGAAAAGGGAAAGAAGGAAGGAAAGAAGGCAGGCAGCAAGAGGGAAAGAAAGAGAGAAAAAGAGGAAGAAACAAATTGTACCCTGAAAAAGAAAAACAAGAGCACCAAGCTCTTGGCAGGGGTAATCAGGAGGGACTCTGGGAACGACCCCTTTCCTTGCAGGTGCAGGACAGAAGAGGGTGTCCTACACAGGTCAGAGGAGCACCAGGAAATACCTTCCTGCATTTTCCAGCTTGTTTTGGCTGTAGGTCTCTGGGGGAGCCTTTGGTGGGGAAATCAGACAAAGGTGTTCCTGTTTTTACTCATGGGAATTCAGTGGTTCAGAGAAATGCCCTGAAAATACGTTGGAATCCAGTTAGGCAGTCTCAGACAAGTAAAAAAAAATTCTTCAGTAGTGCTCCACAAGCCCTGGCCAAAAATCAGCATTTTCCCCAGCTTATTTAAAAATCAGGTGCCTTTCTCCCCATCCCCCCTAAAAGAAAAAAACCTCACATCTGCTCTAGATGACTTGAAATAAAGGGGGCCAAAAGCTGTATGTATGGTTTTCTTAGCTTCTCTACACAGTCAGGGCCATGGAAACATCAGACTAAGAGGCTTAGAGTAAATCCTGGCAGTCTCAGTGCTAGAAACTCTCCCACTGATAACCAAAGCCTAATAAATAAGTTTGAGAGAAAAACTAAATGAGAGTGCATCAATGTTGAGCAGTTAATTAGGATCCCTTTAAGCATTTGTGCTGCAAAGAACAAGAAAATTAAAGAATATGAAAACATACGTTGGCAAGAGAGAAAACATGCTAAAAGTAAACACTGCTGTTATTATTAGCAGTAAAAATAATATTAATTAGTTGTATTACAGTAGCACCTAGTGGTGCTACTGGATCTTATTCCTAGATGATATCAAGGTCCCCAAACTATAAAGGTCTTAAATAAGAGTTGCATATAAGGGCATACATGTATAACATACATATACATATATGTATATATATAGAGAGAGACATGTATACAACATATAGATACACACACAACTCAAGTGATGAAGAAACCTCAGCAAATGAAAATCAGGATACAGAATATTTTGTAACTTGGCTTCCCTTGTTCCTGTTTTTTTATGTGCTGCAGGGCAGCTGTTTGCAAATGTTATTTATGATACAGAGAATAGAGGACTGCATTCGTAGTGCAGGAGTCAGAGTATGTGTATGTGTGTGTGTCTGTGTGTGTGCTCATATACACATACACATGCGTGTCTATGTATCTGTGTATGTGCACACACACGTGCATGCACATTCAGACCACACGTTGTCATTTTTTTCCTAGCTGGGATCAGGGCAACACAGAAAGCATGGCTGAAGACAGAATTAATGCTACCCCAAAGGCTCCATTTACTCCCCAAGCACCATTTCTTCACTGCACGTGGAACAGCCACTGTCCTTTCTGTGCACACATGGGCACCTTTTGAAGAGAGATGTGTTTCCCCACCTTGCACTGTAAAATCCTCCCTAAAGAAAGTCAATGTCGAATACTGCCCTCAGCTAAGTCGATATAGCTTTGTCTCAAAGGGTATAGAACTGCAAGTTGCAGTTGCTGCAGCTGCTGCTGACTTCTACTAAATAATTTAATAATAATTTCAAAAAAACCCAACACCTTTCTGATGTGGATTTGCATGCCATACTAGGGAGAGGCCATAATGACCCAGATGACACACAGTTAACTCTGGATTCCTTAAGACATGGGAAGTAATTTAATTGTTAATGTTTTAGTGCCTGGGTTTCCTAAGAAAATGAGCCCTTGCAGATTATCTGAGTTCCTGTTTCAAACAGAGCAGTGCTGAGGGCTTTTTAGAAAAAATCTTGGTTTACTCTAAAATAGCTGCAGCAGTCTTGAGGTTTCCAATGCGGAAATTGCATGGCAGGTCGAGGCGTCAGTTTAATGTTCAGAGACATGCTTCGTTTGAATGATAATTTCATTAGATTAGTTTGTAAACTTTTAATGCAGGTTGCATTATATGTCTAAGAAGAAACAATTTGTGTGACAGACTATCCTTCATAATCCCCCTCTTCAGCCTTCTGCTAACAAAAGACCCTTAATACTGAAGATGTTTTGTGGGAGGAGAAACATTTTCCAAACAAGTAGTTTCTCTATTCCAGCCCAGGTAACAAAGAGGCCTTAGGAATTTCTGTGGGCCTTGTCAGGACTGGCCCATTGGTCTTAAAGCCACCTGCTGCTTAAGCCATTGGTCAATAGATTAACTGCTGCTATTACTAAGTGTTTAGGAAAGTAAGTTATGTGGCAGAGCAAACAAAATCAACCTCCTTAACACATGTTAATTCAAAATTTAATAAATCTGCACTGAGAACAGTAAAGCAATCAAGGACGGTGGGGTGCGCAGGAAAGCTCTTCGTATGCGCTGGTTTTCCAAGGAAAGTATCACATAGCAGATAAAAAGTCTTAAACAAAAGGATAATACTCTATTTGCTTTGCAAAAGTAGCTTGACACTTGCCTCCACCCCTCTGCCTTCCTCCTTTTCTTCTGGCTTTTGGATGCTGTTTAGCGCTGCAGATTTGGGGCAATTTCCAAACCTCAGTCACAGAAGATGAGTTCACCATAAACAGTAATAGTGGAGTCAATTCCTTGTAAAAAGATGGGAAGGATTCAAATCCCAGCAAAAGCTGTGACACTCTACAGCCCCGCATGTCATTCTTATTCTCTAATGAAACACATTTTAACAGAGTACATCTCCCCAAAAAGAGAAAGCCTTGTGCCTGCCTTCACATGCAGTTGAGGACTTTGCATTGCCATGGAGGTCCAGGAGGATTTTGGCCGGGGAACCAAGGAGTTTCATGAGGCCAGTGCCTCATGGCAAAGGTCAGAAAGGTGCTACCAATTCTCTTAAAGTAAGTCATTTAAATCTCATTTGCCTACTGCTCTATGCTATAGGAAAGACTTGGGAGAAAAATTTTGCTTTTGCATCCAAAATGGGGATAGAGAGATACCAGGTGTTGTGCAGGCTGGTTTGGGAGTTCTTGGTTTTCTGTTACATTTTTTGATCATTTGCTATTTCTCATACTGCAAATGTAAGTAACTGGTAAAATCTAGTTTTCATTATCACTTTGGAAAGATCCACAAAAATTCTTGGAATACATTTCCATTTCTGTGGTGTCTTTTCTTAACTCTTAAATTTTAGAATCCTTTGTTTCCTTAAACAGTAATTGGTTTCATATATGAGTCAGCTGTGACCTAAAACTGAAGATCAGGATTATGGTTGCTCTTATTTGGCTTTTAATCATGGGATGCATGCTCCTATATGGAATGAGTCTGTGTTTTGCCAACGGATGCTCAGGAGAAGAGAGAAGTCCAGAACAGTGGCAATTGAGATCACAGGTAAGTCACCCACTGATGTTTCCCCACTGAATGTTTGAGGGAGGCCGAAGTGGAGAAATGTACCAGAATGTATTCCTGCTCCAGCACATGCACACTTCTGCCCAGGGTGAGGTGTGGCAGCTGGAACTGGCCTTTTCTTCAGAAATTTGACCATTTGTTACTGTTGGATTTGGGATCTGTTTTTTTGCAGATTTCCCACAAGTCTAGCACTGGTTTTGCCAAGCGCATTCAACTGGTTCCAAACATCATACATGTTGACAATCAGGTGAGTACCTCTGTCAGGAAAACAAGGCATCTTCCAACCAAATTTTCAGTGTGGATTCCTTGGGACCCATATGCTGGGTTGTGATTTCCCTGCAGATATTTAGGTCTGACTATGGCAGAGCCTTCCTTAACCAGGGATGCAAATAAATGCTAGTGCAAGCCTCCATGCAGTTTGGAGGACTGAAGATTCCCCGCTTCACGAGGCTGTAAATCTCCTGAGAGGAGAATGCAGCAGTAACTCCAAAATGTTTTCCTTGCAGACCTTGTTGAGCTGGGTTTTTTTGCTGGTAGGGGAGCATTTAGACTTCTATGAACAAGATAAGATAAATGATTTATTGTGGAATGGTAGGTATTGCTAGGCTATCAGCTACCATCATGGAGCCCAAGCTGATCGTTGCAGCAAGATATTAGAGCCTATCTTTGAACATTTATCTCAGATTTGTATAATATATCAAAGCTCCTTGCATATCTGGGAATATTTGGGGGTCAGTAAAATGGTAAGAATGTTTCAGCAGGACTGCTATCCTTCCTTTCCATCCCATGTCTGATCACCCTCCCTTCTGGCACTCTGGTAAAATTGTGCGGGTAGGTTAAAATCAGAGGTCCATGTATAACATAAGATTGCCTGTGTCACACTCTGAATGTCTTTGGCTCCAGGACCTATTCTCCTAAAAGACGCAGTGCAAGGAAAGCCAGATCTAGCCCTATATTTATGCTCTGCAGTGAGCACATAGGACACTTGCATTCGCAGTATCTTTTTCCAAGAAGGTGAGTGAGCATCTGTCTTCACAGCTGACACCAAAGCTGGTTTTCAGCCAGTCTGGTGGCAGGAAACACTGGTGAGTAGGGTCCCATTTGACAGCCATAAGCTCTAGGCAGTAGATGCAGTTAAAATGTAATGCAGTTAAAATTAAAGCACTTGCCTGGTTTGTTGTGCAGCATCCCCACATTGCCTCAGCCTGGCAAGGTCAGCTGGATAATATTATAAATGGATACTCCCTGGTTCCTTTTCACTTATTTTTAATGTGATGTTGCTTTCTGTACACATATTAATTGTATAAGCCAAGAAAAAATGTGGAGTAAAGGAATATATTTTTAGATGTTACTTTATTTGGAAAGCAAGAGATGCAGTCTCTTCTGGAATTTGATACTCATAAACTGAACATTGCTTTACTGCTGTGATACAGTTAAATCACACAATTTCTTTGCTGCCTCATAATGAGGACACCTAAGCTCAACTATTTTTCTCCTTTGAGGCTAAGAATTCAAACTCTCTTTGAGAAAAGACTGATTTTAGATCATTTTCTGCTCTGAGTGTGCTAGGTATTACACTGGGTGCAAAGGCAATACACAGTGTAGCATGACACTTAAACTGTTATTACACTTATATTGCATTTAGAAAAAAAATCTTCAATCATTCATAGTTAACCTAGGAGAGCATTTTCCCCGATGTGACACTTAAATCTTTTTAAAATAATGGGATGATTTGTTTCTTTCCCCTTGAATATAAGGCAGCGAGGTTAGAAGGGGAAGCGGAGGGGGGATGAAAAGTGGCTTATATTGTCAAGGTCTCCTTAGCTGTTAAGCAGTGGGGGAAAGAATCAGACTGCTTTCCTGGGCAAAAACAGAGAGCTATCCTCCACTGATGACTGTCCTTCTAAGCCTTTCCTATCACAGGCTAGCAGTTAAAATAATACTCACCTACTGGGCACCCAGCAGAGTTGATCTACCTTTTCTGCTAGGAGGTTCATGTCCAGTCAAGCCTGATTAATCTGTTGCAAGTCCTGAATGATCCCAAATATAACACATAACAGCTACACCTGTTTATCAAGTCAGTTCATTTCCCTTCCCCTATTCCACACTGAAAAGGAGCATTAATTAAAACAGTAAACAAACGAGCGCCTATTCTAAATCAGAGCTGCAGGCGAAGAAGAGATAACTTAGGCTCTTGAGAAGAGGGATTTTCAGTTAATTTATGGAATCTACTGTCACTCTCAGGGCAAGGGAGCTTACGTAGCTGGGAAATTGAAGCAGACAGGCTTTGTCTAAACACTTCTTTTTCAGTGAATATCTTCTCTTGTTTTCCCATTTTAATTTTTAATCAAGCCCTCTTTTTTTTTTTTTGTTAAGAAAAGAAATTGCTAGATTTTTCCAGTGTTCTGGTGACTCATACAGCTCCTGTGAGGTACCCAAAAGGTAGAGGAGAAGAGTGAGGAGGAGAGGCAGGAAGCTGAGCTTTAAAAAGAGCAGTGTGAGAAAATGAAATGTTCCTTTAGCAGATGATTCCCCAGAAACTAACTGCCATGCTTCCATCCCTTTTATTCATCATTTCCCCAACATTTTCATCTGTACCCTGGTCCTGGACGCTGGTGTGAGAGTACAGGCTTTTGTCCACTGAGATCCCCGATGACTGCAGGGAGCCCACCTGAATTAAATAGTTGCAAAATAGTGTCAAAAAGAGACCCTTGGTTACTGTACTGAGGAGCTGCCATGCTAAGGCCCCTCTGCAAGAGCCGATTGATCTGTGCAATACAGAAGTGAGCATATGAGCAGGACTGTGACAAAGGGTCTGGTTCTGCCTGCAGACATCCCCAGAGGCTGTAAGGAGAGCACCAAGGGGGACAGAGAGGCAAAGCTCGGGGGTTCGACTCCTTATTTTGCATCACAGATGCTGTTTGCACCCATCTCCCAAACTGGGTGGCAGGGAGAGCTGCTGTCCCCAGCCCCAGCTCTGCAGGAGGAGTCTCACAAGGGAATTGCCCAGATGTGGGTGCTGCAAGGTCAGGGCCTCTACTTCAATATGGATTTTGGTTTGATTTTTTAAGGGAGGCATGTACACATTCAAGTTTTGATAGCAGGGGAGAATCAGCAGGGGAGTGTCTCAGAGCTGCAGGAGAAATGGGGGCCAGACCCCCCTGAAAGCAAAGAGGTGATGAGCTCTGAATTCCCCCTCACAAGCACATTGCTGAGCTAATTGAAACTGGCTCTCCCACATCCCTGGAGAGTGCCCTGACCTCCTACCTACCGGCAGCTGGGGGCAGGGCTGGGAGGCAGATAAAAACCGTCTCCCTCTCTCCCTATTTCCTTCTCTACCTCTCTCCCTCTTCATTTTTTAATCAGTAGTTCTACCCTGAGAAACCTTCCTTGCTGCAGCTCCTGCTTTACACGCCCAGGACAAATTTCAACAAATCACCATTTTCTGTCAAAAAATTTGCAACCTGCACTTGTTACGAGCTGCTTTTCAATTCCAGAGCATAGCTAAAAAGATTACTGCTCTGCCCAAAATAAAATACTATTGGCAGGGAGACAGTTTAAACTCCTATCAGCCAGGATTTGTCATGATGAAGGCTGCATTTCTCAGGAATCAAACTATCATTTTGCTTCTTACAATACTGTTGGGACTCTCTCCCTGGGCTAATTAATATATTAGACATTTGATTTTATTTCAGACTGAGATTTGGAATAATTCAGTTTGTGAAATTACATTGAAATTGTAGTTTTCATAAAATTACAGACAGACCAAAAAAAGTTCTGTAAACCTTTGTCATTTCAGATACAAACCTCTTTTAAAGCAACAGGAATGCCTTCTACATATTTCAAGTCATCCAGCTTTTACTGGTGGCATATCCAGTAATCATGTTGACAAATTAATGGTAGAGAATTAGTTGTACATTAAAGATTTAAATTATATTATGCAGCACATTGTCATAAAATGATATAAAACAATTGCCAAATAAATGTAAATTAATTCCAGTTACTGACATGTAAGACGCAGAGTGACATCTGTACACTGCTCGGCTTGCGCAGCTGCCATACTTTCAAACGTAAAGCAATGTGGGAAGTGGGATGGAGCGGTGCAGCGGCAGGCAGGGATGGGCTCAGGCCTGGTGTTTGGGAATGGCCGTGGGCTGGGCAAACTGTAGCTCCACTTCTAAACAAACAAATTTGTGTCCAGCATCGCCCCTGTGTGCCCCTGGGGGGACGGTAGAAAAGTTTCCTTTGTCAAGCAGTCTGAATACCTTGTCATGACAATACTTGGGGTTTTGTATTATCCCACCCTGACCAAAATCCCGCGAGTTCCTATCAATACCAAAGTGCGATTGCTTCCTGGGGCACAACCCCGGGACTTTCAAGGGCTCACGCACTACTGTGCTGGCTAATTATACGGATTCCATTTCCTGGTATGAAGGAATGCATTACCTGCAGCAAAGGATGCAGAAAATATTGGGCGCGGGAGGCACTAGAAGGAAGCAGAAAGCAGCCGTGAATTCAAGCCCCAGCCCTGGGTTTATACCCACAATCCAGACCCATGCTGAGAGCCTAATCACTGGGGCCATTCTTCGGGCTGTTGTCCAATCAGTCCCTGAATAGCAAAACCCCACAATGTGGAGTATGAATTAGAGAGGGGGAATAAACGTGGGCGCAGACTTTTTTTGCAACAATACCTAACCGGGCCTTTCAGCCAGGACAACTCACGGACAAAAGCACGGCGGAAATTGAAGTAACTTTTGGAGGCCCTCGCCAGTAAGAGCTAGCTTGATGAGGGTAGCGCTGGCTTCTTTTTTGTGTCGACCGGATCAATTATTCACTGAGGGGGGAGAGGTGGAGGAAAAAAAAGTCTTAAAAATCCAACATTTGTGTTGCACTGGCCTTGGAAATCATGGCTGTTCACTGAATAAAACCAAATATTTTTGTCTCCTCCTCCTCCTTTCCTTGGCGGATGCTGCAGTAATTTAGGGGGTGGCTGGTTGAGTGCTCGCATTCCTCACCCTTCCCCCCACACCCAAAGAAGAGAATAGCTTCTTGAGCTATAGAGATGTCAGGTCCATGTTTTAAAATTTAGCTTTGTTTACCCAACAGAATGGAATTCATTACTGTGCAAAAGCGGTTCAATTTTCTGACCTTTTTTATTCAAAATGTTGGAAGTAGCAAAAAGCTCATTTGAAGGTCACAGGTTTATGTATCTATTCTCTTAAGTGTTTTAGAAATTCATATGGAGGACACTAAAGGTGGAATATGTGAAAACATACTGTTCATTGTTTACCCTAACCTTGCCATGATTATTAGATAAATGAGGGAAGCAAAATGGCATTAAAAGCCATTGTTAACAGTGAATTTTTTTTTCCCCTGAAGACTGTTCATTTTTGCCCCTGATCTGCAAAGGTCATTTTCTAATTCTTTTCACTGAGTAGTTTATATAACTTCTGCATTTCAAGTCTATAAAAAGCTTTTGCAGACTTTTCATACTGTAAGTAGTAATTTGTTTCATTACTGTTTGAATTTTTCTATGTAATTCCTATGGATGTTTTGCTGATATTGTCAGGCTTAAAAGATGAGAGGCTTTTCAATTATTTCTTTCTTTTTTTTTTAAGCCCAGATTCGTTCTATCTAGATAGTTTGAAATTAGTGGAATCAATCAGTCAGCAATTTAAAAGCCAAACTTTGGGCGAGAGAGATTTGGAGTAAAATTATTTTATTTTTCTACATCCACAGCTGATTTGAAAGGCCTTTTCAGCTGGTTATCCAAAGCCAATATTTAACTGTTACTTATTCCCCTAATTTCTGTCCTTTGTCAGGGGAACTTTCCTCGCTAGATCTTGTTGCTCCGTTCCGCGCTAATTGCGGCTTACATTATATAAATGGCTTTGTAAAGAAAACTATAACCCCCAGCCTCGAAAGTTGCATGTTTCTATTTGCTCAAACTTGATGCACTTATTTTGAGAGGGTCATTTCGAGGAAAGCTGTGTAGGCACTGAGAATGTCCTGTATAATAAGCTTAAACAGAACCTTTTGTCCGTCCTCGTCTTCTCAGGCCCGAAAATTAGGCCTCCTTTTTCTGGCGGGGGGCTGAAGTGGTTCATTACCGCAGCCTCCTCCGGCAGGCCTTGGCCCAGCCATTCCCAGTACTCGAGCTCTGTAACTTCCTTAGAAAGGACGAAGGAAAACATGGCACACAAAGGTCTTGTTAGCACTTCCTATGTGAAATTAGCAGCTTTCTAAAAGGTACAACTCCAATTACCTCACATTGTGGGGACGCGCACAAACCCAACAATGAGCCCAGTCTTGCAAGTGACATGCTGTCTCTCTGGAGTTACTTCCCTAATTAGGGATGACGAAGCCCCATTCTGGCGAGTGCATCTATTTACAGTGGGCCACAATGCCTTAACTCGAGCATCCTCCTGAAAGGCCAGTGTTAAAAAACACAAGTGCTCTTTTGGCGGAGCCGTCCATGGGGAAGCGCCGCATTCCTCGCGGCTACACCCTCCCGAAAAGGGTGGCCGCTTTCCCCTGCATTGTTCACACTTCAGGATTCATTTGGGACAATAAAGCTCCTGCCCCGTGAGCGCTGGGAATTACAGTGGACAATGGGCAGGCTTTCTTAGCAGGGTCTAATGATGGAAAAAAAGAAAAATATTTATTGCTTTTGACAGTTTCACAAGGGGCAAAAATCCTTGCCGTGGCTTTAAGTTTCCACAGCTGTTGGAGGAAGGGTGGTCATATGGACTAAAACAGTTCAGCTCCTTTGTTAAGAGACTGAGCACAAGAAGCTGTGAAATTAAAGATTAAGTTCATTAAGGTAAGATAATTGTGCTTGCATCCTTGTTGATACAGGTGTGTACAGGCAAGGCCTGGCTTGACAGACCTATTTATTTACCTCCTGGCTTCTTGCGAGGAAGAGGTGCTGGAAATGTGTCTTGTTTGCATAGCCCAGGACAGGGCTGGTGACCCACAGCCTGTGTTCACCATGGCCCCATCAAGAGGGGGAGGAGGGTTGGAAACATTTGGGCTGTCACCAAACATACTTTTGCCCAGAGGAGACACCTGCTTTGGCCTGGGATGCAAATCAACCTCTTTCCTCATAGGAGAAACGTCTTGAAACACCAGGCGTGCTGCAGTGAAGGAGGGGAAATTATTAATTCCCTGGTAGCTTATTTGGTGTAAAAGTTTGGCATATTAATTTGCTGCTGCTAAGTGTTTGGATTCTTCACCATTCTTGTGTTATTTGTATTGTTAACAGTTCACAAGTTCAACAGTTTCAAATAAATTGCTCTGTAATATTAGGGTTCCAGTATGAAATTACTGCAGCTAATAATAAAATAAAACCTTTGTGTAGGTATATAGATAGTTTCCCAAATTCATTTAAAAAAGCCCTCGTGAATTAGTGCAAACATACTGCTGGGGGTTCCGCTGTTTTAGTTCAGCAAATCAATTATCTATTGTGCTATTTCAGTGACAAAAGTAGGAATGATAATTTTGAGTGATTAAAAATGCTGCAATACAGTTTCCATGTTATTTAATCAAAACAAACATAAAGCAGGGACTTGCATGAAGGAGCCTGGGGGTTCACTTTTGCCGGTTTCCCTCATCTCGCCCAGCCATCGCCCAGCCCAGCATCCCACGCGGCTGCCGCAAGTGCATTGCAGGCAGCCCAGAGCCAGCTGAGGAGCAGAATTATTTCCAAACCTGGCACTTAAAAACCGTGCCTTTCAGAGCCTCTTCCATGAGAGAGTGCAGTTTAATTCACTGCCGTTTCCCCTGCGAAGGTGCTGCTCCTTGATGCAGTCCTCCCTCCATGTTTTTCACGGTGCCAAGTGGTTTGTGACGGCGCACGGTGTTTAGGACACACGTCATCTCTGATATATTTTCTGCCACAGGTATTGTGGAGATCAGTGTCAACAAGTGGCCATCAGAAATACCTCAGTCTGATGGCTGTGCTTCCCAGGATTGGCCTGTGCACAAAGTTAAATTTTCTGTCCCACTTTGGCAAGCCAAGAGCTCCTATACCCATTTAGGGTAAAATACATGTAAATTACTCATGACAGAAATTCCTCAAAAACAACATCTTTTCTGCAAAGCTGAAGAGATATCTATATTAAGAGACACATGAAAAATACCAAGTTCCTTCTCCTTCAAGCTAACAATACATTAGGCCCAATCCTGCTTATGTTAAAGAAACGGTTCCATTATTTCCTGCCTTCTTTAATCTGTTTTCCCCATATAGATGCCTAAGGAAGCAAATAGTAGTTCAGGTTAAAAATGTGCTGAGATATAGATATGCTAAATATTAGAAACCCTGCTCCTTTACAAAGACATCTGCTTATATACAAATTCTCTCCTTCTCCTGGAAAATATAAATGACATATCAGTGTTTTTAGAAAGCAAAGGCATTTAAGTAACATGCAACCTCCTTACGACTTCTTTAAAATTCAGGATCTAGGTTTACTCTTGTGGCATAGATAATGAATTTTCTTTGCTGACTGGAGAGAAAAACCTGTTACATAGCTGGAATATATAGCCTATTACAGCTAGCACAACATTTTGTCATTTGAACCATATGATAATTACAAAGAAAGTTGCAGGCAACTTCTGAAGTCTTCTTAGATCTCATTTTATATTTTTGTCCTAGTGAGAGCAGTCATTAGAAGGTGCTTTTTAAAGAAGTAAAATGATTTAGATGCTTTTTTTTTTTTTTAGTCTCAATACATTTTTCTATAAAATCTGGTTACTATCAAAATAAATTAAACCATTTTCAGCTAGGAGAATAAACTTTAGAGAAGACAATGAAAAATAATTTATGAAAAAAATTCATTTTAAAAGCCCTTAAAATATAAGCCTTCAACCTTTTCCATTTTAATTTTTTATAGGCTGTTGAGAAATATATGTAAAATATATCTGAACAATTCATGAGATAATCTGCCTACAAATCATTAAATTAATTTAGCTTTATTTTTCTGCATGTAGACATACCCGAGGAAATATGAGAGTTTACAATATTTAGTAAATAGATCACATCCTAATAAAAATTTATATTTTGTTGAGTCAGGTGAATGAAAGTGAAGAAGATTGATATTTTAGCTGTGTTTTTCTATCTATGTTTGCATGTGTATAGGATAGAAGCACTATAGTACTGTACTTGAAAAATAGGTAGATTTTGGGTAGATTGTTTTCAAGAGGAGTTTGCTCCCTGCAGCAGTTCACGTGGTGTATGTGTGGATGTTTCTCTCTCTACCGTGTGCATGTGTGTACAGTGTTACAGGCACTAATGAACAACCGTAATACGTAAATGTGGACATCGGTGTGAACGTAACAGTGTGTTTATGAATACAACTTCTATATAGATGGATGCATTTATACTGCTTTGAACACTTTGGCAAATTCATATTATTTGATGTATAATATATGCCAGGTGGATTGTTCATTACAGCCTTTCCTGGTCGGCATAAAAGTATAACACATCCAGTAATAATTTTAAAATTATTTTACTTTGAGATAAATGACTTTCTATAATGCTGTTTCCCTTCCTCCTGCTTTGACACCCTGCTGCTATAAAAATCATGGAAATTTTTTAGAAATCCTCGCCAAGTCTTTTATCTTAGGAATTATGCACTGGATTTTCACCTGTGATTAATGATTACTGTGTTCCACTTGTTTTGTGATTGACCAGCTCTCCTTGGAGAGTAATTTTTCCCTCAGGGCTATATATCCAAGTTGAACAGTACCTGTGCTTTGCTAAACAAACCATTGAATGAAATACAGTTTACACAGTAGTTTCTGCCTGTACTCTGAAGGATAAAACTACAGGCTTGCAGTTGTGTACTAGGCAGGTCTCAGGCCTCTGCGAAGATTTCAATGTGAATGAAAGATGATTGGGGGTTTTTTTCTGATTTATAAGCCAGGCAGTTTTGACTAACAAATATATAGTGAATACTGTTAAGAAAATGATGAGATTGCATTTCCCTGTGTCCTCTACAGTATGTCCTAAAATTGTAATCTTACTCAGCTGCCGAGTTCACCTCCTGTTCTCTGTGGATTAGTTATTTAGCTTAGGTATTAAGTATATCAGAAAAGCTTAATCTAAGAGTCATTATATGTGTTTTAATATTGAAATTTGTCATTGCCAAATCAAATTTTAATATTCTAATATATGTTTATCCCCTTTCACATGATGATTAGCAAACATTTTGCAGGAAAAATAGATGGACAGATTCAGTACATGTTTACACATCACACGTTTTTCTGTCCTGCTGGAAGTAAAATGGTCACAGCATTTTTTATTATTATGAAATACTTTTCTAAGGGATTAGGCCAGCATTTCTGAAGAATCTCGTATGGGCTAGAAAGGCTGCCACTAAGCATCCATGTTTTTTTGGCAAGAGAAATTAGCCTTTCTCGAGCTCCATACTAGCTGCTCATACACAAATTTGCAAACATAGACTCCAGTGCAAGTTATTTCCTTCAAAACTAATGTTACAACTTTTTAAATAAATTATCAGTAATTCTCGGGCATAGAAGCTTTTGGGCATCAACTGAGAAATGCAGTCAGCTTGTGCACAGGGATACTTCAGCCATCTGGAAAGTTCTCTGGACTCCTGGATAGGCTCCTGGTTAAGCACAGGTAGGCATCGGAGTGGGCTGCAGTCACTTCTTTTACAAAGATGAAAGAGAGATTCAAGTGAGCCTACAGGTTACATGCCTAATTGATCACAAAAGTTTCAAGAAGCCCTTCTTTGCCCTAGTTATTTGGCTTCAAAATTACTGTAATGATTTTTCTCTGCAATGTATGAATTGTCAAAAATGGGAAAAGTTTCTTATTGTATTTCCTATCGTTGCACCCAGCAACTATTCCCTCTATCAGATCAAAACTGTTTGTGCCTCCATGGTGTGTATCTACTCTGCAGGGCTACAAGCTCCAAACCAAACAGTTCAGGTAGAGCACAGAATCTAACTGAGAAGCACAATGACCTTGCCCACATGGGACTTTGACCTCCTCCAAGGGGCAAGACCACTTCCAGGAGCTATGCCAACACATGGCTCCACTGCACTGCAGTCTTCAGTGCAGACTTAACCTTAGACAAAGAGCCATGATGTAGCCAGAAGTTAGAGAATCCTCTCCTGAAGAATCTCTGTTCTCTCTTCTTTTGCCTGTTTTTTCTATACTTCGTGGCAGGTATTTAACTTCTGTGGTTTTGGGGCCCATTCTGAGGAGCCTTTTGACTTCAGTTGGAATCAGGCAATGCAGAGCATGGATGCTGTTATTCATCAAGTGGGCTTCTATCTACTATCTCAAAATCTATGTTATCAAACTAATTATAAATAGACCCCAAGCAATATCAATTATTTGAGTACACTGATTTTTTCTAAGAATACAATTAAGATAATTTAATTTTCTGAAGAGCCTCAGCATGTCTGATACACTCCTGTATCATGCTGTTCCTCCTTTTTCTTGCCTTTTTAAGAAGAACTGAAGTGTGGGGAATAATAATGATCGTCAAAAAGAGTTGAAAGGCTACTTGAATGAAGACAGAGGCCAGGAACACTGTTTCAAAAGTAGGAGAAAAACATCAGATGCTACTTAAGTCCAGAGTAGAGGAAACAAGTCAAGGGAACTGCATGTCATTAGACAAGAGAGTGGATTCAGACAAAATAAGTGGAAGAAAATGTGAGGAGAAGAGCTGGTGAATATGCAGAAATTTTAGAGCACTACACACAGGGATGATGAGTTTAAAGGGCATATGGTAAGAGACAGGGAGAAAAAGAAAAGAATATATCCATGATGTTCATTGGAAGAAGACGAAAGAAAATTGACTGAGGGGTTGATTCAAAATGTTTTTAAGAATACAATTGAGTCTAGTACCTAAATAGCTTCACAGATATCAAGCAGATGACTTGCAGTGAAAACCATGTATGCACCCATGTAGCCTGATGAACTTAAGCTTTTAATGATAGCATTTACACAGATTTGAGTGAGGGTGGATTTGGGCATGAAAAGGTTACAGTAAGCAAGATACATGGCTAGCTGAACAGAAAAAGGCTTATGTACACTGAGCACTAAAGGTAACATATCTCTTTGTGTTCCAGAGCTTCCTACCAGATTTTTTTTTCCACAACCTCTGCATTAAATTTACATCAGAGTGACAGAATTCAAGTTGAATCTTAAACTTCAGGTCTCCTAAGCTCCGGCCCTGAGGATGTGCAATGTTGTAGCTGTCATACACAACACTTTCACTCTTCACTTCCACTGGTTCGGGTTTACTTGAAACATTCTTGGGCAGAGAGATGCCTTTGGTAGATCTGTGGGTGCAGCACAGAACTATCCAGACACAGATCCTGGTGGAGCTGTTGTTCTGGGTTTCTTTTATTATTTCCAGTTGGAATGACATTCTACAGACATTGAGCAAACTAATTTTAAATTCTGCAGTTTCCTTTTCACAGCATCTGATGAATACCTCTCCTCTCACCCTTCCAATTTTGTCCTGCTGCCATCACTGTGTTTGCTGAGCACCAAACATAGCTGGTGATTCACATGCAAGATTGGAGTGTGCCTAAAGATAAAAGTTTTAAGTTCTATGCAAACACTTGCCTCCAGTTCCTTGAGATGCATGTCAGTGGTGGATCTACCAAGGTTCTTTACGTTAGTGAAATTAAGCACTTGAATAGGTGTTTGAGAAATCAGGATATGGGCAAAGACATAGAAGTTTAACATGCCATAGTATAACCTTGAGATTATGGAGTAAGTTATATGTCTTTTGTGTCATAAAGCTTCAATTATTAATGTAATGATAATACTTATGTTTTCCAGTGCCAGAAAATATTGACTTCCTATTGTCTCTGTAGCTGCTTGGTTTTCATGGCAACATCTCTTCGATTTTTCTGTCTCCTTTTCCTTCCTTATACATCAGTTCAGGCCCGTGAGGATAGGAGTTCAGGAAAGATAGTTACCAGTGATACTGATGAAGTGTGATGTTTGTAATGGTGTCAAATATGCTCCTTCTATTGTCATGGAGCCATTTCCTCCTCAAGAAACCCTCCCAGTTTATTAGCCCGGTAGATGCTGATGGTGTTTGATGCAACCACAATAGTGGTTGTTGAATAACTTTTTGTTGAAAAAAATCCTCTAAAACTGTCACAGAGATCAGCAAAGAGATGCTATTGCTAGACAAAACTTAGTTCCCTGAGATTCTAGGAATATCTGAGGCACCATAAAATCTATGGAAAATATAGATTGACTTCAATAAGGCCAGGACTTAGTACTATCAATATCCAATTTCTACTGTAGTTATGGTCCTCCTTACATATGTTCTTTGCCTGTGGAAGAGGCTTTTAGAGAAGCTTTCAGACAAACCTTTCTATCACCAGGAAGGTTACAGATCAAAAGCTTGCACTCTCTGACTACGGCATAGATTTACACAGTACTGTAATTAGGGAGCTGTGTTCGGCACCTGGAAATTCAGCTGAGAGTCTTGATCAGATGGTGCTGAACTCTGTCATTAGAGAAAATGCCAGCCCTTCCCCAAGTCCCAGAAAGGCAAGTAAATACAAAACCCAGAACTAATCACAAAATGTATATTTTTTTATTTCCCAAAAATGTCATTAATTAAAAACAAACAAACAAGTAAACACACAAAAAAACCATTTCAGCGCTGAGCACTGCACATTCCTTAAAGTCCTGATTTCCTGCATCCTAGCTCCCACCTAGCCAGGGCTCCCTTTTCACAGGGACTTTTTTCCCAGGAGATTTTATACAGGGCTGATCCATTCTATTGGACAGAGAAAGATAGCTGTAGCCATAAACAACTATTCTACATTTTGTAGCTGCTTTTTCAATCACGTTTTAGTAGGGTGGGTAAGCTACTGTTCATTTTTCTTCATTAAAACAAAAGTTTCCTGTAGACCAGGAAAAATAAAAGGCAAAAATCAGGGCTCAAATTTTCAGTATTCCCAGTGACTATGCTGTAAGAAAAGACTTTTCAGACATTTTAGAAATACTCAAATTTAAAAGATAGGAAAAAAATCTTTCTTCCTGCCAGAGCTGGTATGGCAACAGTCAATTTTCCATTATTGGTAAACTAGAACTAAAATACCCACAAATCCAATAATCAGGCTCTCTGAGTCGATTGAGATGCTGTAACAAGACCAAACGTGGTATTGTGGCAAAAAAAAATTAAGTGAAATTTATTAGTATCTAAAAAAGTATCAGTTCCGAGTGCAAAAGCAGTTGGATCATAGGTGAGACTTCATTAAAATACCTCATTCCTTTGGCTTCCTTCTGATCATCAGCCTTCACCACTGGGAAAACTGCCTTTTCCTGACATTGGTTACTAGAGCTCCAAACCTCTTGTTCCAGTGTCAGTGCTAAATATGCAGAGCCTAACCCTGGTGGCAATGCAAGGTGAAATTAATATCAGAGTTGTGTGGATCAGAACCCTTTTAAGAATATTCCCCTTGACCCTGCCCGCCAAAATCAAGAAGAAAAACTATTCTAAGAAACTATGGACAGAAAATTCTATTAAAAACCTATTATTTAGGTAGAAATCTGAAATCAGGATGTTGGTCAAACTTCCAACTTAAATTTGGCCTCTGTATTGGACAGGCTTTATAAGACCTGGATTTACCTGGCTTTTAGAGGATGGAAGCTTGTTTTCATTAATGTGATACATCATGATAGAGGAAATGATGAAGAACAACATTGCAGAGGTAACCATAAGTCTTAGTAAATCTTAGCTGCTAACATTTGATATTCCACTAAAACTGCATATGTGCATATGCATGGATCTTTCTAATTGGGTGCAATGTATTGCTCTCTTCTTCAAATTGCCTGTGTGGTTTGTTTGGGTTTTTTTATTGACCCTGAACATTTTCCCCCTGCTTTTGTACCTGCTCCTACTACATCAGTTGTCAGGTTTTGGAATGTTTGACATTGCTGCTGCCATTGTAAATTGAAAGATGGAACCATGGGCTGCATTGCTTTTATCTGTTATCCAGTTTTGATCTTTTCATCTGCTCTTTGCCAAGTAATGTCAGCCATGATTATTTCTAACTTGCCAAAATTCTGAACGGCTTTTAAACAGGTGACATTTTCCTATAAAAAGACTCTACCACAAGCATGTTTCATTTTCCAGCCCTGAATGTCACCTTTTATCCCATAATTACAGTGGTCTAAGTGACACATTTCTGGACTACTGACAGTTTTAAAGATTTGCTGTTTGTAGGTATTGCAATTACTGTGCATTACCTTCTCCCTTCTGAGAGGAGTGAAATTATTTCCATAGAAGTTGCTGCCTTCACAGTTTTTCCTTTGCTTTTGCACAGTTGGCTCTAGACTAGATCTAGACTTGGAAGTTGTTGGGAATAACTTAGTGTCAGGCAAATAAAGAACTTTGGATTAAGCTACTGTCACCACTTAGATGAAATCTTTCCTAAACTTTTTCCTTCTTGCCTAGAAGTGTTTGAAAAATATCGTACCCTGAGTAGACTTTGTGGGCAAATACTTTTGAGCCTCGGGTCACTTATGGATGTCAACACCTCCATTATAGTTATTCTCTTGTGTGGGTACATCTCTTGCAAGTGTCTGCCCTGTGTGAGTCAACCTTGTGTGATGATACTGTATGTAGTCCACGGGCTAATGATGACTCAGGGAGTCCATATATTTCTGCTGGCATTCCACCTCTTCATGTAGAGAAAGAGTAGGTTGAAAATTATGTCAGTAAACCCACTGCTTGGTCTGTCTTCTGGCTTTCTATTTCATAGGACAAATAAATCACAGTGACCAACAAACATTACTGACCTAGACATCATCCAACTTAAATGACGTGTGCTGTAAAAAAATCTGATAGCTCCTTGCCTCATCATTTCGTTTCTAAATACACCCCTGGGATAGAGCAGAGACACAAACCAGATATTTATTTGTGGACTCCTCATATTTTATTCTATGTATCATAACGAACAGTTCCAGGGTGGACTTACTCAAGTCTTCTATTTACTGTAGAACAGGGATTCTCACAACTGTATTTGAACACTAGCCATGAATTTTAATATTTCAGATTTGAATAACAAGATACATAAATCTGTTGGTCTGCACTGCGTATCTCTGGAACTAAAAGAATTATACTATGAATTTATTAAAAAATCAACTCCTTTATTGATGACTTCTGGACAATTGTTTTTTAATATATGCACATTTACATCCAAAAATTAGCTACAGATATTAGGAGCCTGAAACAGGAATTTAAAGAATGGAAAGAACAAGAGCAACAATAGACTTCACAGTCAGTTTCCTTTAAGTCCTTAGTATAGTCATGAAGTTAAGATACAAAAGCATTTGCAACAACAACATAGTGGGCAGAGAGTATAAAAGAGAGGCCATGAGGCCATTAAGGCAATTAAGAAAGATTAAGATTGCTTGTGCTGGAAAGACCCATTAATCAATAGGCCAGAAATCACAGCATGTTGTAGAATATACTTCACCAAAAAAAAAGAGAACAAACAGGCTAAATATATCCCATACCAAAGGTCACACAGTTCTCATTAATGAGAAATCATATTAATCCCTCAGATATTGCTGGCTCCATAGTTATGTTTTCCATTTGCACATGTAGGAATAGCACTGATGAAATGCACTGCAAGTGATGCAGAACCGCTGTGGAAAAAATTCCTGTCCACAGTTGGCACCACAGATAGATCCAGCAATATTTGTGTATGGAAAGCAGAGCTTACTCAAGAGGGCATGGGTTGATGCTGCTCAGTGTTCTGCAGGAGAGGGAAGTGACTGTGATTATTCATTGCTGGCAACAATGACGCACAAGCCCCCATTCACGAATGCAAAGCTGCTGTACAAAGATGACACGATGCCTGTCAGAGGATGGGTAATTGAAAATCCTTGCATTTGCAAAATGCCTGTAGGCATCTAATGCAAGTCTTCAAATGGTAATAAGGAGAGGAAACAAAGTGGGAGGGCTACTGCACGTGTTAAAACTTGCACCTGAAATAATTGGAAATTGGCTTAGACGGGCATGTAACCAGGCTGAAACCAGCTCTAGGGCACTCAGCTTCATCTTCAGCAGCAAGGTCACCACCCAATTCCAGGCCTATGCATTTTGTCTGGAGGAACAGCCACAGGTGGGCAGAAACAGATTTGCTAACTGCTTTTGCAGAAATTGCTACAGCTGGTTGAGATTTTTTTATTTTTAAGCAAGCTGAAAATCAGATGTGGAAGCAGGTGTGGTTTTTCCCAGCAAGAGGCTGGTTTCAGTAATTATTGAACCTGAAACTACTTCCTGGAACTGTTCCTTGGGAATCTTCTGCTTCTCGATTCAGAATAAACTTTTCTTCGCTGATTGGAGCCAATAATGTGGGGAAAAAAATTGATTATCAAAACTACCAAAATTAAATACTTGATCATCCACGTTATGCTGTTTTGATTCATTGGTTTGCAAGCATTCTTGAGATGTGTTACTGTTTCAGGGAGAGATTTATTTGTTAGATTTAAGGTTTTTCATTTCCATTCAGGTGAGGAAAATGCCTTCTTACAAAATTGAATATGATTCTGGAGTATATAGAAAGAATGGGTGAGACATCTTTTGCATTCATAAGTTAAATTTTTACTTTTGGGAGGTTTTTAAATGTAGTCAGCATATGTTTCTTTGGTTAATGTTATTAGAAAGTTCTATCAGAGGCTTTGTAAGTGTCGGAATGATTTAAGAAAAGAAGGCTGATGTCATGTTTGCCTCATAGTAGTTTTGCTGTTTGGTGTATAATGATTAATATGGGATAAAAATCTATTCTACTGCAGGTATTCAAGGCAATATTAGGCAGCTATTTTCACTGATTCCAGAGAAGCATCCATGGCATTTCATCAATTTCAAGCAAGGCTACAGGCATCTGGACTTTCTTAACATCTTATAATTAATTTTTTTTTTTTATGTAGAACAACTCACAGAATTCCCAGAAAAGCAAGACAATTTATATAACAAATGTTTCTGAAGCAGCTGATTTTTAGGATCCTACAACACTGTGAAGCAGCACAATCTGACATAGGATACCTCTTCTCTAGCTTCTGCTGGGAAATAATTTCTGTACACTGCTTCTTCGTAGTTAACAAAATGCTGTCTGGTAGTTTTTGACTGGACAAGCAAGCCTGAAGAGTTGGATGTCTCCTTGACTGCAGATAGCAGACGTCTTTTCCTAGATGACAGTTACATTGTGCTTTTGAAGGTCTTGGAGCCTATTTTGATACCAAATGTGTGCTACTGTTTTGGGAGGCAAAGGCTCTCAGTAGGTGTTTGTTGTCTGCTATGATAGAGAGGCCTGGATTTCCAAGTTTCTTGATCTTGGTGCTACTTATATTCTAGTAACCATTTTATTGTTGGTGTGTGTCACAGTAGTATCTGAGTCTATTAGCCAGTTTCTAGCTGCTGTATGTCTGTTCTCTGCCATTCCTGTTCTATATATGGTCACCTCGCTCTTCTATTGCAGCTTCTCAATTTTACTACATAAACACACCTTCTATCATATTGTTTATCCATGCATGGAGAAAGAAAATAATCTGACTGCGCCATTCTGGACCTCTTGACATTTAGAGAGGGTTGAGATTTAGACAGAAGGAATTGCAGTATTCAAGATGTGAAGTGATTAAGATGTGAACAAGGATTTCAGCAGAAGCAAGGTCAAGGTAAAGATGAACTCAACTGAATTTCAGAAGTGGGAGTGAGAAGAGTGGGGAAGGTAGTTTGTCATTATGAAAAAGAGTTTATTGTTTTAAATTTTGTACTGCTATGATAGAAATAGAAAGG
This sequence comes from Atrichornis clamosus, assembly GCA_013400975.1. Classification (NCBI taxonomy): domain Eukaryota; kingdom Metazoa; phylum Chordata; class Aves; order Passeriformes; family Menuridae; genus Atrichornis; species Atrichornis clamosus. The sequence continues at coordinate 114,716 of WBMZ01009919.1, forward strand.
CCTTTAATATCCTTTAATTATGCTGTGCTAGTTAGAGCACAGAGATGCCAAACACAGTGACACATTGCTGCAGTTTCCTTTGCTTCACCTCTCCCTGATGATTTTCCCTATACTCTTTTGCTAGATGTTTGATTTTAATATTTTTTTATATAGAAATGTCTTATTTATAACTGGCTTTTACAATCTTATTTTACCTTTGTTCTCAGGATTTCAAGAACTCTTCCTGATGTCAAAGAAGTCAGCACAGCTCTCACTCCCAATGTCTGATACCAGGGAGAAAGAAGATTCCATGGGAATAATGTGGTGTTTCCAGGTCAGATTTGTTTTGCTTTTCCCTTTTTCTGTCCTCCAATAGTGATTCTTTCATATACTGAGTAGCTTGTAGTTATTAGGTCTGCTGGTGGAAAACCTCTAGTCCCAACCACTGGGAGAATCCTCAATCCCTTCACCATACTCCTGCTGTGTAGAGGAAACTGGACATAAAAATGGTAAGGAGGGAAAGGTGAAGTGCAAATCTTTGGAAGGGAACATCAAGGCTGGTGGACCTCTCATAGTTTGACAGTGCTGGCTTTAATAAGATTCCTTTTTTGATTAAAAACCTCCATGCAATGCTTTTTTGAAGCTTATGTGTTAATTTCAACATGCACGTGTAACTATTAACCAAACTATTTGACTTTTCACACTAGCGAAACCTAAACAGCTACATCAAAAAATAGCCCACCACTGATGTTTGCCAAATGTTTTCATTCCATCTGTTTCATCAAAAGGTTCTACTTATTCCAGTTCCCTCCTTCTACTTTCTATGGCATGCTTTCTTCCACTGAGTATTTCTGCATAACAGTCTTACCTGGAGATGAGCTGTACTTCTGTAACTTCTGGTTAAAATAAGCCAACATTTTACTTGATAAGTATGCATTGTTTCATCCTTCAATACATTCTTTGTATTGTATTACTAAAGTAAATGCAATTAGTGAAAATCAAAATAGTATATGAAATCATGACATTTCTTTATAACAGAATTTGGAAAGAAAAATTGATTAAAATTTGTTGGCATTGTCAAAACATCTCGTTTTGATGTCTTTGGGAATACAGACTTTTCACTTTATTCTTTCCAAATCTTTTTCTTTTGAATGTCTGTAAATATTGTCCTGGGTACAGTAGAATGATGTAAAAATTAAAAGTTAATGCTTAATGAGGTATCTTAACTAATTGAAAGCAAAATCTACTTTATCTTTTAAATTTTGGTGGCCCAAATCTAAAACCTATTTGGACATTTTGATCTTGGTTGAAATTTTAAACCCCCTCATAACATGAGAACTCTAAAACCTCTGAAAAATGTATCTTTGATTTTTTTTTTTTTTTTTTTTGGTGGCTTTAATTGGCTCTGGGCATCTGCTCTAGAGGGAAAAAATTTTTGAGTCCAAGTTCCTGATCTCATATCCTTCTTCAGGTTAAGCATCCTCACTGATTACCACTCTCCATTTAAACAGGAGGGAGGCAACCTCTTCACGAGCAGAATGCCATTTAGGGCTCTTAGGGTGGATGCAGACACTGTGTTGATGAGAGGCAACGTGGGCAGCACCAAGTTACCCTTTCACGTGTTAGCAAGCATGTTCCACCCTGAGTCTTGTTAACGGGGGCACCTCCCACTCAACTCCCTTCCCCACTGATAAATTGCCAGCACGACTTTAAGTCAACAACCTTAAATGCCATCAGGAAACTGATTGGTGGCCAGCACAGATCCCAGTGAGACAAACTGTTTTGCAAACCTCTCATACTGCAACAATTTCTGTTTCTGACTGGGTAGGCTGCTTTGAATTAGAGGGTGAAGGCTACACAATACTCATGAAGTTTGTCCTTGAGAGAAGAGCTTGCAGCACAGAGCTAAGGACAGGAACTTGTCTTTTAAGGCTAGGAACATTTGTAAAGATGTTCAGCTTTCCTTTGCTCCCTTCCAGTTTTACACTACCTTAAAACCTAACCACACAGGCAGGCTGCCAAGAGTAATTACAAAGGGCTCTTTTTTTTTGGTTTTTTTGATGAACAGCAAGCCAAGTCATACTTCTCGTTCACTTCCATAGCATCTAACTCCACCTCACATACGTGAAGTTCAGACAGTAGGTCATTAGGCATTTGCCAGGTAAACTATTCCACTCTCTCAGCCAGCACGAAAATGGAGCTGGACATGAGAAGTGCTTCATGAAACTCTAAATTTCCCTGTTACTTATTAAATATCAAGCATGGGGCAGGTACTTTTACAATGTCTGTGAGAACTCCTGCGAAGAAAACAAGATATTGCTCCAAGTAATACCTTAGTGACATTCACCAGCAATGTCTGGTGAATGGGTCAGCTCATTTTTGTTATAATTTTCCCAAGAAATAGATTATTTAGCTGTTACAATCATAGCCATCTTCAATATAAATGCTACCTCCTCCTTCAAGACATATAACTAGCTTGTAGGCTTTACCTGCTGACTTGGTCAGTATCAGCAGCCAACATTTGGTATCACTCTATTTTCTCTGCTGTGTATATAGCTCATTCCCATTCTGACTAATTTTGTTAGATTATAGTGCCAGACAATATTGATAATTCTCTTTGGGGGGTTGTTTAATGGAATGACCTTAACAAGAATAAAGTATCTAGATATGGACTTGTTTTAACATAGTATTTCTTTCTAAAAATATCGACAAGACCTATTCTGGATTACACTTTGTGTGTGTCTGTGGGTTTTCCACAAACCAGGTATATTTGTTCATATAAACTTCGCAATATCTATTAAGCCTCTCATGGAGGAGGAGACAGACATAGCGGACTTCCAAAAACTGAAACAATCTCCACCGCTGCCTCATACATTTACATCTCCAGTTCAGGACGTACCCTAGGTAGCTGTGAGCAGACCAATCCTACTGATGTGGTCAAAGTTAGACACGTCCTGAAACAGAGCACATCAGGTTCATGCATGTTTGATGTGTCTGTGAAACTTCATTCACAAATTTACTGTAAGAATTGTCTTGCTTTCTAACGATTAAAATATAAATAAATTTTAATGCATTTACAATTCAGTATGCAAATCAACTTTATTGATGTAAACAGGCATAATGAATGGCATATTGATGTAAACAGGTATAATGCAAGCCCATACATGGGCTTGCAAAATGAAGGCAAAGCAGAAAAGACACTTCACTCTCGGTTATACAATGAAATATGTCTACTTATTCATTGTTCTTCAACCAATAGTCTTCTAGCAAATGAGGCATAAAGAAATCATGCATGTGAACAGGTCTGGAAAAAAAAAATCAAAAGAATCCCTCAGTTCATGTGTCATTGTGAAATACTCTAGCTTTTTGAGCTCTGTGTATATATTTATCTGACTATTGTTTGTATAAAAAAACATCAAAGAATTAGAGGTTGATATGCACAGCAGAGGTAGTTTCTCTGAGATGTTTTACCTCTTGATGCACAGGCAATCTAAATATTAATATTCATCATGTTCTAATTTCCTTATTCCTACGTCAAGCTCAGAACCACTCAGAATTAACCTCTTCTCTTTTTCTGCCGTTACATGTGGTTTTGTCTGATTTCACTTCAGCTTGTATCATTCCACCAAAATAAGCAACTATGCAAGATTGCTTTCCAGCTTCAAAATGTGATGTGTGGGGGAAATAGAATTCCTGGTGTGTTTCTGGTGACACGTAATGTCTACATGTCCTTTTAAACATGACTCAGAATTCCCTATCTTGCAATTGGGTTTGTGAAGTTCCTGTTGCACTTTTCTGTATCTTTTTAAAACCTTCTGTAAGGCATCCTGTCCCTTGATGCAAGTTGTTATTGTCTTCAACATAGTCAAGTATTTATTCACAGTGCTTATGTAGACCTTGCTTCCAGAGATACCTAAATTCTTACCTTTCCATGTAGAATCAATAGAACAGAAGTTGTTGTAGACAGTGAGAAAATCAAACTTGCTAATGGCTAAGAGATTCACAGCCTTTCCAAAACTCATGCTTCTCCAAGGGATTTCAATGATGAATGGGGCTGAAGATCTAACAGAGTTAAAATCACATAACAATAAAATAACATAATTCAAAGAAACATTATAAGCCAGAAATACCACTGTTGGAGTGGTAACAACAAAGGAGTTGCAAAAAAATTGCCAATTTCTGGATGATCCCAGAATTTGGATCTAAAGCCCTAAGAAACCATACATATTCTGGTGAAGGTTGCAAGGTCATGAACAGAACTGTTCTGCCTAAAATCTCTTGAGAATTCAGTATCAGAAATTCTTACTATTGAATCCTTTCTTAGGTGGATGGTGCAGGGACTTTTTAAAATACCTTCCTCATGGTGAATTTTGTTGGAGTCTGGAGCAGGGGTGGGCTTACATGTGTTTCGGGGTGAAAAAATCCCTATCCATGTAGATTAAAAAAATCCTGTGAAGTTCTTAATTATTGAAAAAGTAATCTTCTATATCTGGTGCCAACACAACTTCATACACTGGTGTGCGCACTTCTTTTTCTTGGTAATTATTTTTTCAAATCTGAGACAATGAAGAGAAAAAGAATTTTGCTGCTGAATTCAAGCACAACCGGGTGTTATCCAGAGGCTAAATTCTTTTCCTGCTTAACATAAGAACATAATAAGAACATAAGTGGCATACTGGTTCAGAACAAAGGTCAGTGTAGCCCAATATCCTGGCTCCAACAATAGCTGTAAGTGGGTGTGCAGGGAAGAGTAGAGAACCGGCCTTGCATGTCTGATGCTTCCCCCTAAGTATTCTCCCAGCTTTCAGCTGCTCACGGCTGAAGAATATCCTGAAATGGATGTAGTTCCAAAGTGTTAAAAAAACCCTATATACATTTCTGTTTTGTGGTCTTGCCTGGTCTCCCCTTGAGGCTATGTAAAGTTACGGCAGGTACTAGCTGATGCCAAATGGGAACAGGGCATTAGGATATTGTGGCAAAAAGTGATTGATGTCATTAGGGATAATACTATCCCTGTACCTTGATTAAGATGATAGTTCTAGAACATAGGTGGTAATTTACAGTTATTTGATGAGAAGAAGTGAGGATATGTCCAAAATATTGCCATGTTTTCTTTAAAATATCTATGCAGGCATTGTGATCTGAAACCTAAATAAAAAGAAAAAAAAGAGAGTAGATCTGGCAGGGTAGAACACTAATAAACTCTTGATAAAAGAGTACCCTGTGGGCTCAATGAAGAGATACTTAAACTGTTCAGGCAGGTTGCTAGAGGCAAAGAAATACGTGAGTACATTTGAATGACGATGCAGTTCTGAATAAGAGAAGAATAACTGACAGAAGCCCATGGACATTTGTCAGCCTTGCCAAGGAGTAGGCAGACATGAAATGCTATATCCATTCAGTGGCAAATTCCTGTTAGATTGCTATCACACTAGTCTACAAAGGATTCTTGCATCTGTTTTGCTCAATTTTTCAAATATTTTCTCTTCCATTTTTTTTCAGTTAAATTTATCCATTGTTTATAATTATATAGATTAACTTCCTGAGATCATGCCACTCATTTACATTTCCCCATATTTCATGAAAGTGCAAAATGAACCAAATGCAAAGACATATGTATATACACAACATATCTTCCTGACTCTTAAGTGCTTGCAAACAACAAAGGCACTTGAATATTCTGATGACAGGGCTTGTATAAGGACCATGGCTAGACACAGCGAATATTTTCTGAGCCTACTGAATCCAGCTGTATCTCCTGCTGTTCTGAATCACTAGGTTCAAATCACTGGCCTCCAAGAATACTGTGGTTGGAAATCTTGTAAGACAGAAAACTCTAATGGGTCACTTTGGACAGCCTCCTGCCAGGACATGATTAATCCCTCTAGATCTATGTAAGTGCTTGACGAACAGCAACACAATCTACAAATGAGCAGTGTTGTCCACAAACATAGATGAGCAGAAAGGAGATACTGATGCATGTGGTCAACAGATAACCTTCCTCTGTATCCTGTGCTTTTATTCTGTGTTGTCTTTAATTTTATTTTTCATGTTGGATAGACAGGAAAAGGAAGGCTTGTTTGAAAAGCTTCATGAGAAATCAAAGTCCTTAGTTTATCAATTTGTCTTGGTTTCATTGTGTTTGCTTCTTGGACATCTGCATGTTTTTACTGTTTTTTTTTCTCTCTGAGTGTATATATGGGTTTTGTAGGGTGGGAGATGTTCTGTTTACTAGTACTTATTAGTAGGCTTGGTGTTTCCCTCAAAGGATGTCTCATTTGATTGACAGATTGCTCCTGGTTCTTGAACACTTATGAGTCCTCACTGACATTATCTGATTACACTACTGGCTACAATTTTTCCAGTGAGAAGTTTTAATGAGATTGTTTCAGTCAGCGTGGAGTCTATAATCTTAATTTTTGGGAGCAATAGAGTGATTTTTTTGAAGTGATGGTAAATGTCTTTGTTACCTTAACAAATTGTCAAGTGTGTTGGAGAAATTTTTGAACCAACTGGTAAGAGGGTGCTTGATCCTCCCTCTAGTTGGTAAAATTATCCGATGAGGTGAGATCCACACAAGGGAAGGGATTGTCAGTACTAGTCTTTAGTGTTCACTTTTAATGAAATTTTTCAAGATTCTAGTATCGTCACTCTCAATCTGCAAGTTCTTTAGAGTCCTTAATGGTTTCTGTCTATACCCATGGCAGTAGCTGTGAATGTTTTTATCTAATCTACTTGGTGATGAAGCTGTATTCAATTTCATCTCATGATTAGATCTCTGCAATTCACCTACATTCAGTTACACCACGAGACCAGAGCCAAACTTCAGCTGTGGTTTTTTTGTGAAGGGCTGTTCCATGAACAGCCAGCAACTTCACTACTTGAAAAGCATTTTTTTTACTGTGTTTTGTTTCCTGAAATAGTTATGATTCTTGTTATAGAAATCATCTCCCTTTTCGTGTGATTCTGTGTCAGTGAAGCTAAACTGATGTGCCTTGAGGGATCAGGCATGTGTCAGCCTTGAATCTGATGGATGGCTCCTTGGCTGGTGGAGCTATGCATCTTATAGTCTCTGCAGAACTGTAGGCTCTCAGGACACTGTAAAACTCAAGTTTGCAAAGTTTTGGGAAGAGAATAGAGATGCCAGTAACGAAAACAAGGCATTTTTATGTTTTGAATTGTGATGATTTGAGAATATTTTTGCTCTGATAAAAATTAGTGATGACTAACCATGAGTCTACATAGGTGTATTTTAAAATTTTTTTTGTATTTTGTATTCTGAAAAATTACATTATAGGCACTCACTGCCCAACCATAAATCCTTTTCAAAAGACAGTTTCTCCATTCTACCTGTGTTACACCTAACGTGCTTGGGGTTATACTTTCATGTATGAAAATGTATTATTCTTAAAGAACATCGAAATGCAGGTACACACGTGCAAGATGATGTTTTCTGTTGCTAGCTAGCGAGGTTTTGTAGTTCTCCAATTCCAGTTTCAAACATATTTATTTCAGTCAATAATATTTAAGTCTAAATGGTCTATTGTCTACATGGTTTCTGTGTTCGTTTTGTTGCTGCCCCCAGCAAAGCGTGACAGTGTTACATTTTCTCTAGAGGCTCATGGCCAAGAAAATGTTGTTTCTCTATGGAAAATTGCTTCTTCCTCTGTGTCAGAAGGAATCAGATTTTCTATGTTTGGTTTTGCTACACATCTCACATTAAAATCAACAGTCCTTTAAGTCAGGAATTCAGTTCATTATGTTCTGCTTCCCCCTTCTGAACTGAACTTAGACATGAATGGGACTTAGGTACTTGGTGTCCTGAAATGAAATACTTTCCTCAGCTGGAGCCCGGGTGGGGTGAAGGAACAGGACGAATGGGGCAAGGGTTTAATGTGCTGGTGAGTCAGGAGATATGCAGAGAGGACAGACTGGATAATTTTACAGAGCTCCAAGAGAACTTACAGAGCCTATCTGGAGCCTACGTCTGTCAGTGGCAGAAGTCCCCACTCCTTCAGCAGGAGCAGACTAAGACTCAGTGTTTGTAAAATGTATGCTCATTTTCCTCCAGTTTCTTACACAAAGATGATTACTATAATATTTTATATGACTTTTCTCTGAACTGAGTATTCTTCGTATTTGTTGAACAGAATTGCCCATTTTTCTCCTTGATACATTTACACAAAGTACCTTTTCTTTTTCTTGTCTTTTTAGGTAGGATTTTCTATCAGCATGTTTTATTTGGGAAATAGCATGTGACACTTATAGATCTTCCCCTTTCCTTTAATTTTTTCTAATGGAAAACACCTGCAGCATAGAACAGCATTGGAAAAGTCATGCAAGAGTCTGTGCGCTATGATGAGCTGCAGTAACAAATATATTCTAGTGTACATCGAGCAACATAAATATGTAAATGTTTTACAATATGTGTACTTACATATCCCACCTTTTCCCCCCCCCTTGCACTGCATACACTTAAAATAAGCACACAAAGTTACATATATCTGGTAGGGTCTGCTCTGTTAATAATAATGCTGAATATGTAAATCCCCCCAGTTTTTATAACCAGTGCTTTAGGTTGCATTTACTGTAAACAAAGATGTATTTTTGGGGGCTGTTGGTTTGAGTTTATTGTTTATGTAAATCTCTCAGAATGTGACATAGCCAGATAGCTTCCTATGTTGTGCTGATCCACATTTTAGGCCAGCAGCCAAAGTATTTTATCTTTTACTTCATTATAGTGATCTTCCAATTAGCTGTGGTCTGTAATACCCTGATTTTGGTGGCAGTGGTTTGGGGAGGATTGTTTGATAGTTCTGCTCGAGAGGCAAAATGAGGGGCCTTATTATAGAAAGTGCAGAGGTTGTGCAGTAGCTGAGTTCTGTTGCAAAGTTTGCCGATAAGGGAAAACTGGCCCTTGAGCATCCATTCTATTCTGTATATTAACACTTCTAATCTGCACCGCTGATAAAACTGCAAGCCATTTGCCTTTGGAGGAATTAGTTCTGCCTCACTTGTGTAACCAGGCGATGGTGATTAACCTTTAAACTGTCCAATATTCTCAGCAGACTCCTGCTCCAGATTAGAAACTATTTAGTTATGACCAACTAAATTAACAACATTCCCTCCTCTGAAGAATAAGATTTGGAAGGTATGCATTTTAAGGTGGAATGTGGATAATGTCCTTATTTATTCACCACTTTTGCTACATAAAATATATTTGTCAGTTGAAAAGAAAAAGAAAGGAGAGAGGGAGTTCAATTTCAGATTGAAATAATCCACAATTAGTTATGTACAGGAGGTGATTTGGGTGAATTTTGCTTGGGGTCCTGCTTTAGATGGCCGAGACCTCTTTCTGACTTTTCATTCTTAAATTAAACCTACAGGACAGGGGATAAAATGGGAAGGATGGTGCTCTGGTGTGGGCAGCAATTTAGGGAAAAGATTTCCTTCCTTTGAAAGGAAAGGTAATTATCTCAATTCTTCGGAAGAGTAATTTTTGGAAGTTTGCTAACCTTTCTGTCACAATCACGCAAAACAAAAGGTTTTGTACGTGCTGGTTACAGACCGACATATCCAATGGACTTTAGCTGCTGTGATAACCTAGTACTGTACCATTGTATCTACATATTTTGAATGTGTAATTTATCAATTGAAACATACCCTTCAATACATGTGCCATAAAAGAAAAGAGCGAGGGCAATTATGTAATAGTATAGTGTTTGTCTGACATGCCTTAAATCCCCATATTGTTATTCTTCACTGAATAACAAATACAAAATCCCTGTTAGCAATGTTTTCCGTTTTACCAGTTTTATATTAGCTGCCTCCTTAAAAATTGCTAATCTAGATACTACATTAGTAGGATGTCAGTCAAACTGCAATCCACAGTGAAGCCTTCTTCATATACCAATTTAAATCATTCATGGTCCTTTCTTTGGCATTATTCAAAAGATCATAATAATTTTCTTGTGCCCACAGCACAAAAAAATCAATTATTTCCCCACAAAGACTTGAAAGTACTTAGCGAGTGCTGTAAGAAAAGCTGAGGGTTATATCAAATTGAAATTGCACTCATTACACACAACACAATTAGTTGCCACTAGTCTGGCCGGTGCTTTAATTCTGAATGGCATATCTTTATTATTACAGAAACAAGCATGCAAATGGCATTGTTCAGGATTTGCAGAAATCAATAGGATATAGTGCTGTGTGTTTGGTGGCCACTGTCACTCAGTCTGCTGTGGATTTGAGATAATGTGTGTATTTGAATTAATGAAGGGAACGTGAGACATCATAAGTGACACCCAAATAAAAGAAATGGGTACATGATATTTGTAATTATTCTACTTGTGTTTTTGTTGTAAATACTTGTGCTTTTTGTTTTTTAATCAAAGGATTAATTGCATTTTAATAAGGCATTATGATTTTCAGAGCTTTAGTTAATTAAAACTTGTAGTATATAATTATGAAGTGATGCTGAGATTTGTCTAAAGATCACCCATACATTTAGAATATGTATATTTTTCCTTGTTAAGCAGTTGCTACATTTTATGAATTATATTAAATGTTTTAAAGACGATGGCAGTTCCAGATGGATTTTTGTAAATGGCAGCTCGGAATATAGATTATGTTGTTGGACAAATTAAAGCAGAGGAACTACTGGGGTTGGAAACACTTTTTGGCTGTAGTGCTGGAACACTCATTTGCACAAATGTTAGCTTTCAGCCACAGGAGTAAGAACAGATGTATTTGTTCAGTGTATCATATCATTCCGCCCATTAATTCCCAGCAAAATTGCTGCAGTTTGAAATTCTGAGGATGGGCCATAAAGACTCACTGGTGGTGTGTGGTAAAGATTATTTTCCTTTTGACAAAAGGGTTTTAAAAGGAAGGAGAAAGTGTGGGTGGGTGGGTGTGTGTGTGTTTGTGTGTGTGTGTTTGTACAGACCTCTCTATGTATCGACTGGTTTCCCTAAGAGAGGTGAATATTCCTGGTACAAAGCTTTAATCACTCACAATCTAACCTGGGACATATACATATATACATATATATAAAGATTGTTTCCTGTGGGAGTATATTATGTCTGGATTGATAGACTAATTGCTAGATAGATAAAACAGAGTTAAACAGTATTAGAAAGTTAAAATCTTAATGTTTCAAATGAAGCTTTCATTTGGCAGTATTTTAAAAAAGTCTCCTCTTACATTTATTCCATTCCTTTTGTAAGTGTATATTGAAAATAAAAGCTATTTTTGCTCTTTTTTTGTATAAAGTGGGAAAAATATTGCTTTGTTGTTGAACGGTGAGAGGGCTTTTCTTATTTCTTGTCAGCCATAAAATGAAATACATGTTTATGCAGAATAGTCCAGCACAGTCACCTATTTCTATAGCCCAGCCCCATGAACTAAAAAGGTTTTCTACTGTTCTCTCTTGAAGGATGGATCTTAAATTAGACCTCAGCATTTCTTACCTGGAAGCTTGGCTCCTCCAGTGCACAAATGTTTATTTATTTATTTATAACACCCTGGTTTTCAGACACGTTTTGAGACAAACCCACTCAAGAGCTCAAAATGTTTCAAGTGAGGTGGGGAGTTGAAGCCTGCAGAGAGGGCAAAAGAAAGAACAAGAATTCTCAAAAAATTTACGTTGACTTCAGCACTCAAACCAGGATTTTATTAGGTATCTATAAATGGATTTTAAGTAGGATTTTTCCATGTTTTCTGCCAAAGCTGATTTAAAATCTAGTATTATTAGATTGGTCACAGCCTTCATATTTTAACTGTCAAACCCAAAGTCTGAAAGGTGATTCATTCAATGCTTGCTAAAATATTTGCTCAGCAGCACAATAGTGTGTGATGGAAAATAAACTCCTCTGGAGCATCTCACCCTATCAGCCATGGCCTGCAGCAGGAAAAGAATGAGGGAAGGTCAGTCAATTATGTGTGGTAATCACCGTAAGCATATTATCTGAGACACAGATGTCTTCCCTGACCCCACACGACATAGCTATTAACCCCACAGTAGTATAAAAATGGGGAGGAGGAGGAGCCGGTCCCCTAGGTAAACCAGACCTTTTCAGCCCAGGCTTGTCCAGCAGCTCAGCAAAGTTGTGGTGGCGAGGGCGCTGTTGTGGGGAGCTGGTCCCGCGCTCCGCAGGCGGCACAGCCACCTCTCCTCTTCGGGGACCTTTCTATAGACCTAGTCATGTGAGATAAATAGTTGCATCATCGGAAAAATGAGACTGGCAAATTGACTTGTGAGATATTTCGGGAGCGTAAACAGCCCTGGAATGCCAGGCACTGCCCATGTTTTTACGGGAACAACTTTTGTGTTCCTGAGTACACCTACACAGATGATGTATTAGTGTTGATAAAGTACAATACCACTATCATGCAATCATCTAATGCTTCTAGAAAACAGAGATGATTTTCTCATTACCCTGAGTAATGTGTTGATTACCACATACAGCTCCTTTTGAGTTCAAGTTCTGCTTATATTTACTTCAGAAAAATGATCAGCTGCTAATTCAAGTGAAAGGAATTTTTTCAGTGTGGTTGTTCAAACACATGAAGTAAGCAAAGCAGTTTTTTAAACTGACTATTTGAATTGTTGGATTTGAAGGCTCATTTAAAAGTTTGCATGTAATATATGCCTGCTGAGTAGGAAACATGCATCCCTCACCAGCCCTGAACTTTCTAACACCTAGCCTTAACCCTAAAAATAGCCTTTGGAAAATCTTTAGGTGATACTTTGTTACCTTTTGGGAGGCCATTTTAAATTTTTCTACCAAAAATATGAATGATGATAAAGCAACATAAGCTATTCCAAGTCAGCACAACATACAGTGCAGAAGAGTCCACAACAGACCAGATTTGTGCTTTTCCTCCTTTTTAAATAATTGATTGTTTTGGGATTCCGCTCTTGTGACATCCTTGTAACTGAGATCAGACTGAGCCAGTGAATACCAGAGAATGAAGAGAATTCAGATTTGCCACAGAATGTATCAGAGGAATCCCTGGGTTTCCTTTCTGACTAAAGAAATTATTAAAAGATACTCTCTTTGATACTGTCTCCTTTCCCATGGTTAATCACCGTGTGAGTGAACATTTGCATGAATTGTTGAGCTACAGGTTAAAGACCAGAAAAGTGGTGGTTTGAGCACTTGGGTAAGCCTAACCACTGGACTACTAGGAAAGAAAAATCTATTAGAGATATGGGATTTTGCCATGGTGCAGGGCGAACACAGATTTCCTCTTTCACTGACCTCAGGGTTGACCTGAAAGTAGATAAAAAGTATGGTGGAAGTGCCTCGCTAGGATAGCTGGGCTGAAGGGAGTGTTGCAGGTTCCCATCACAGCCACTGCTGACCAAATTCAGCTGGAGTCCAAAGAAGAGATTTGGGCTAGCCTCCTTATTACTAAATCCCCTGCGGGAGTCTTGGCTATGTGGAAAGATACCATTTACACTTCCTCCTGTTATTGTGGTCAGTCTTGAATTCTGGGCCTCTTGTAGTCCCTTATTAAACTTCCATCCTATTGTCATTTTAGCCTCTGTCTAAATGTTGCTAAGTAACCTCCTGTGTCAAATACTTTTTCAGCTGGGAGAGAATCTTGCATCAGTCACCTATTGTGACTGCCAGATGAGATACCGTAATGTGCTCGACATGGGACTGTGCTTTACTTCTATCTGGAAACTGCAGCTGATACAGGATTTGGCAGGCTACTTGTTAAGCGGTGTCTTTTCTTTGAAAATTAAAGCAGCCCTGAACAACTTGTACTGTTCATTTACTGGTCCCTGGGCTGATTTTTTAATTTGGAGATTTAGGATTTTTTTTTATTTTAACTTTCACCTCTAATTCCTACCTGTTTGAGTAACTCTGCTGAAGAACACATTGGTCCACTTGCAAACAGTGAAGGCTGTAAGTTAAGACCTTGCCTCTGAAAGAGAGCAAGCAGTGCATTCCTGGAGCTTTAGTGAGTCATGCTTTCCGTGAGGCTCTTTTATCCTGTTTTCTGTGGGGCCAAATAAAAGCCAAATTCTGACGATCACTTGTTCAAGTAGAAATCCGGAGTAATGCCATTTAAATAATATGTAATTAGGCTAGAGTGAATGAGAATGGAACTTGGTCCAAATTGATTATATATTTCAGGTCAGTTGACATAATGGAGCAGTCTTTTCTGTCTCAGCTTAATGCAGTGGTTCTGAAGAGTTCATCACCTGCTCTTGGCTCTCTTTCCTATTTCCAGCTGATAAATCATCTTTAATGTGTTTCCTAATATTACTTTTCCGTGTGGTTATAGTTATATGTGACAGCGGTGGGGGGTGGGGAGGGGAGAGCAGGCAATAATTTCACTGACACAGAAATTACTCTAAAAATGCATTAATGTGTCTTAAGTATAATTGACATACTTTGAAATATATATTGCCTATAGGCAAAATTAGATTTTGCTAACCAAAACCAGAGGTAGACAGAACTTCTGTAGCATCGTTCCTGGATACATATTAAATAGTAGTGATGGTTTGCACTGATATATTTGTAAAATATTATCAATCACATGTAGAAATAACATGGGTTATTCAGTCATGCTTTTTCAGTTAACCTTTACTTCTGTGATAGTTTAATTTTCTAGAGGAAATATTTTAAAAAACAGGTAGTAATTTTAGATATATGATTTACCATGTTAATACTTGTTACTTATCACATGCTCATCAGTTTCTCCTTGTGGATTTTCTGTTAACCCTATACGTAACAGCAAAAGCAAAGTATTTTCCATAAAGCTGTGAGAAGTCAGAATTTAAATTGGCTTTTCTTCTCTAAATTTTGTCCCAATTATAAATAATTATAGCCCCCAAAAATTTTTTTTAAGTCTTGCACCAAGGTTTTATCATTTGCCTAAAACCTTCTCCTGAATTATGAGAGCACTCTGAGAATTGTAAAGTTTTATTTATCCAAGTTAACCTATAGCTGTTTTCGATACCAAGGAGTTCAAAAGCACTGATTTCTTCATGGTACAGAAGGCAAATAGATCTCTAGATACACAATAAGTATACTGGTTTCAAGGAAACCCGTCACCCACGTGACAGCTGAAGTGTCAGAAACTGCACATGTGAATCCCATTCACTATGTGTGTTTGACCACTCCACCTGCAGCACTGGTGAGAAGCTTCAAATAGCTGAAAATGCACTATGAACCGTGGTGTCCTTCCACTCTCATTCATTGCACCAATTTGAAGTGCAAGATAAAGACAGGTCAAGCCTGGCTCAGTGACAGAATAACTGTGTATTCACCTGCCCTATTTTTTTTTAAATTTAGTTTGGGCTTCCAAATAATTTAATTGTTTTTAAAAAGATGTCACTCTATATGGTCAGAGATTTTTTTTTTTTAAATCTGTTTTGTTAGTGCTACAGTATGGTCAGGAAATGCATATGCATTTATGCATATTACAAGAGAGTAGGGATCTTTCATGTCTAGTGTTTTAGTATTGGATCCTGCAGCAGATACAGAGCATTTCCTGGTTAAGATGTCCCAAACCAAACCCAAAGTTATGTTGACTACACCTACAGTGTAAGCAGAGTTTGTTTCTACAAACTGATGTTTACAATTTTATGAAAGGAGTGGAAACCTTCGGGAAATTAATGGATAATTACTAAACACAAATGTCTGTATTTAGACAAGGTTAAATATAGGTGTAAGCTTAAAAATATGTCTTTTACACCAGCCCAAATTTTCTCTGTATTAAACATTTCTGACTACATCTGTCATATTATTTGAGTCAAAATGTATTTTCAGTATGCCTCTAAGTTAAAGGGTAAAAAGGTTAAGTTGCTGTCATGCCACTGTGTGCTGCCCCTTCCATTTTTATGGGAACATTTCACCTGGGTTCTTGTCTATGAACGTCTACGTCAGGAAGAAAAGCATGGCTTGGATATAAGAGCTAGGAGTAATTTTTTTCTCCTACTGATCTGTAATCAAGCACAGTAAATACAAACACTTGGCCTAAATCTCCTGTGACATTTGATAAGATTTTGATTGTGAGTCAAAGTAGCTAATTTTTTATTTTCTGTGAAATTATTGTTTCACTACTAGCCGGTAGAACATTTGAAATGAAGTGGATGCAAAGTATACTTCACTCTAAAAAAAAGTCAGGCTTTTGATGTGGTTCATTTAGGTTTTAAGTAATATATTGACAGAATAAATTGTATTGTTCTATCTCATAAGAAATAGGGATTGGAGTACCTCCAGTTAATAACTGATCTCAGAGATTCCAGGTAATTTTCTTCTGTCTGTTAAAAATAAGGCAGGAACAATGAACTGGGAAATTTCAAGCTCTAACACAATAGGAAACAAGAAAAACAAAATACTCACTTTCAGGACTGTTGAGTGCCCAGTAAGGGCAGAGGCTGTCTACTACTTTTGAAGAAGTCTTCAATATTAGCTAAATAAGTTATGACCTTACAGAGAGTACAAACCTGCAGAAGACAAAGTCTGGAAGAGAAAGTTTAGAAAGAGGAATCACGGTTTTGCTCTTCTGTTTCCTGTCTGATGCTGTCCAAGAAACAGCAAATTGAATGCCCAGCCTGCAAACTCCTGAGTGAAGCTGAGAAATGTACAAAAATACTGGCTTTGGACTTTAATTTAGTAGCAAGGTACCTAATATTTTGCAGAAGAACCCAAATTTTTTCTGACCTCTGTTGTACTCAAAATCCTGTGGAATACTGCTCACACAGCTATGAGCAACTAAATCCTCTTCATGACAAAAGTTCTTGTTGCTGTCATCTAGGCCTATTTAAATCACTCACATCATATTTTTTGCAGTAGTGTTGTGCTGGTGCTGGACTTAGTATACTGTAGGGTACAGGTAGCCACACTGTGCTCTCACAAGCTGGCACGTGGGCCATTTTGTGATCCCCTCGTGTTCTCAGCTCATTCTGCCCAGTCACTGAAGCCTTTGGCTGTTGCTTTACCTCCCCAGTACCATCTCCTCTCACACTCTTCTCTGCAGCAGCAGCGCTTCCTCTCTACCAGCCATTCAGACTCAGATCTCAGTCTTTCCACATTTCTCTTCCAGGTTCTTTGCACGTACTGAAGACAAAATTTAGAAGAGTGCCACTGATGCTTGCAACTTCCATGCACATCCTTTCCTGACATTTGTCTTGCACATCCAGTTGCCTACCCAGATGTAGCTTGTGCAACTGCTATGTCCTCTACTGATGCTTTTCCTTCTCCATTGCTTTAGCCTGACTCAGCTGCAAAGGCATGCAGCAAAACAGCTGGCTGGCTTTTTTTCTCCTCTGCCATTAGCAAACCCCAGATCAGCTCTCCTAATCTCTGCAAAGGTTATATCCTTTACCCTTTTCCCACAAAGCACTACTCCTTCCTGACCTCTCACTTTCTACATTACCCTGTGTGACAAGCACCTCATCTTGTTAACAGCATTAAGCAAAAATAGTCTTACTGCCTTGAGGAAGAATTTAATCAAACCATACCTGGAGAAAAAAAATGCAGAAAGCACTGTTTGAAATATTTTTCTGCTATAAAATTGCAAATTTACTTTTCCATTCCTGGCATGTTTCCTTAAATCATTGCCACATTTCTTATCCGCCTTTCATCTCTTTTGAAGATGCTTCATCTTCAGCATGGCCAAAAATGATCTCTTCTGCATCCCTCTGTACTCTGATTCTATTTTGTCTCCTGTTCTTCATCACACTAACCAACGTTGCTATAATTCCTGTGGCCATAGACCTATTAACCTGCCATTTTGTCCCTCCAAGAAAGTGACCAAACCTATCTTCCTTTTGGTAGCAAAATGAGGAAAACTGTACTCTAGAATTTGATAGTCTCTTGCACTTCTTTCTCTCTGGTCTTTCTTGCTTTAAAATGCACGTTGTGTCTCTGATACACGCAGAAAACCAGCCCTAGTCATGCCTGGTATTCCAAGCACTCAGTCTTGCTTGTTCCACCTCTCTTAATGCCTTCCCATTGCTCTAAGCTTTGGTCTATCAAGCAGGAGCCTTGCCTCCTAGCTGTCACCAGGCTGCACCTTGTTCCTGGTTATTAGCTTGTCTGGACATCACCACTTCCTTTTCACACAAGCCATCAGCCATTGGGCACATTTGTAGGGCTCTCTCATTCTTCATCCATTTCTGCAAAAGCCATATCTGCTGCAGCACTAACTGGTGGAAACACCCTGGGGGTCATATTTGGTACTGGAGCTTTGAATACTGTTAGGAGAATGGAGAGGGACAGGAAAGTGTGCAGAGGTCTACAATGAGAGCAGGCATACACCTCTTTGATTTTATAATTTTTGTTTCCAGCTTCTGTGTATTGCCTGAATCATTTGACTACAAGCTCTCTGGGGAAGGGATGCTCTGCCTTGAGCAGCACCACCTCTGTGGTCTCCTAAACCCAGTGGAAGCCTCTGTGTGCCACTGCAGCAACCTCACTGGCTCATAACCCCATCCACAGTGGTGTGCGTTCTGAAAATCACCTGTGTTTGCATCCATGCTTCTCACCCTCTTTCTCATGCTTAGTGACATTTCTTTCTCTAGCAAGAACAAGATTATTAAATCCATCAATCTGCAAATGGCTTGTATTTAAAATCTGTGTGTCACATATGTTTTGTGGAACTTTCACAGTCATAATGCTATCTTAATTTAGTGATATATTTTTCCTCAGGAAAACAAGGGAGACACAGACTCAGGTTCAGGGCAGACACAGACACTTGCAGCTGTAAAGAATGATTGCTTTCTAGCTTGTCTAATGATATAATCCACTGTGGTTGCAAATCTTGCTTTCCTCTTTAGATGATGTCAACATTTCCATGAGCTACATGTGTTGTATTCATAAGTGGTACTTAGAAATATGTGTTCTGTAATCTCCTCCTTATGCCTGACACTTTACACATGTGTTTATCTACAAGGAGTGGTGACATTAGCTTGCTAATTTTGCCAGTGTACTGTACCAGAGAGGGTGTGAAAAACTCAGAAGGGTATTTAAACTGGCAAAGAGAGAATTACTGACATTAGCTATGAGTACTTTGTAAGACTCTGTTTTGGAATGTCATTTGTTAGAAAATCTTTGCTGCTGAAAGTCATCCATCATTCCCAGATGGACCTGCAAGACTTACAAAAACCTCTTTTCCCAAATCCCACTCATTGCCTGTGGCCAAAAGTACGCATTGTGCTGATATGGGCTGGGATAGAGTTAATTTTCTTCACAGTAACTAGTATGGCTCTGTGCTTTAGGTTTGTGCTGGAAACTGTGTTGATAATACATGAATATTTTCACTATTGCTGAGCAGAGCTTACACAGCATCAAGGCCTTTCCTGCTTCCTCACACCACACTACCAGTGAGAGGGCTGGGGATGCACGAGGAGTTTGGAGAGGACACAGCTGGGACAGTTGATCCCAACTGACCATGGATATCCCATACTGTGTGACATCATGTTCCACATAAAAAGCTGGGGAAGAAGGAAGGGAGGGATTTTCAGGGTGATTATGTTTGTCCTCCAAAGTCATCATTTTGCATGATGGAGATCTGCTCTCTTGGAGATGTCTGAACATCTGCTGTCTGACAATGGGAAACAGTGAATGAATTTCTTGTTTTGCTTTACTTGCACATGTGGCTTTTGTTTTCACTATTAAATTGTCTCTATCTCACCCACAAGTTATCTTACTTTCATCCCTTCTGTTCTCTCACCCATCCCACTGGTGGGAGTGAGCAAGTGGCTCTGTGGGGCGTAGTTGCCAGCTGGAATTAAACCATGACAGTCCTTTTTGATGCCCAATGTGGGACTCAAAGGGTTTGACAGATTTGATTGGAATGTGCTAGATTGAATTTATAACTGTTACTGCTCTTTAGCTAGTAGGTGACAGGCTCCTATGCTTGCCACAGGGTTTGGTTGCCTTGCTGTAAGTTAGAGTCTGGTGCTCATTAGTGGCTGATTTTTGCTTTTGCTGTTTGCTGTTTTCCTGTACCACTTATCACCTTCCTCTGCTGGGCCGAGGAACATTTTGATAACAGCCATGGTGATGCACCTGAGCTGGCAGATGGCCAGGGTATCACTGTGCTGCTGTACTGGACAGGCTGGGAATGCTGCGTGAACTCGAGTCAAACGGACTGTGACCTGTAGATGAGTTCACATGGGAAAAGGACACCCCAAGGTGTCTCCTGCTATGGATAAGCCCATGCCAGAGCAGGTCCATCTTGAAGTGCCGGTGGCTGTGGTTATATCTGTGCTGCTGCAGGTGAGCCTCTGTAGTGGTTGTGACCCAAGGGTAAGTCCGTTCTGGAGAAGGTACCTTGAAGCATCCGTGGCTGTGCACGAGGTCATACTGGAGCACCTCAAAGCCTGTGGCCATGCATAAGCCCACTGCAGGGCAGGTACACCCCTGGAGGGAATGCAACCATGGCTAAGGCCATGCTGGAGCAGGTACATCTCTTAAGGCATTGTGGCACATGGTAAAGGCCACGCTGGAACAGATGAGCCTGTGGCTGTGGATAAATCTGTGTTGCAAGTCTCTCGCTGGAGAGACCATGGCTCATAGATAAGGCTGCACTTGGAGCAGGTGCACCTCTATGAGACTGCAGTCTGTGGACAAGTTCAAGCCAGAGCAGGGGCAAGGGGATGAGTTCATTGCAATGTTAAATATTATGGTCTGGTCCAACAGGACTAGGGGTGGAGACTGTAATGAATGGGTTGCAACAGCTTGAAGGTATATCCTTTGAGGTGTTTTTTTTAGGAATTGTTATGGCAGGAACTACTTGAGCCAATGCAGCACAAGCCTTATAAGAAGCTGTTGCAGTGCAGCAGTGACTGGACCAGAACTGGCCTTGATGCCCAGTAACTCCACGCAACACAGCACCTCTCTTACACCAAGGGACCACCAGAACAGATGGAGCGCAAAATCATGGACTAAATGAACTCAAAGGACATTCTGTGGATACTTGTGGACATTTATAGACATTTTACAAACATTTCACACACGTGATCTATAGATGAAGGGATTGATATCTGTGACTAAAATGAAGGATTAAAAGGGTGGTGGTGGTTAAAGAGGATGTATTGGATAGTGTGAGAGCTGAGCATGATGTAAATGGTATGGAATAAAGCCTGGATAATGTACTAGTTTACCTGAGATAGAGTTAATTTTCTTTATAGCAGCTAGTATGGGGCTGTGTTTTGGATTTGTGCTGGAAACAGTGTTGATAATACAGAGATATTTTTGGTATTGTTGAACAGAGGTTACACAGAGTCCAGGTGTTTTCTGCCTCTCACTCCACCAGCAAGGGGGCTGGGGATGTACAAGGAGCTGGGAGGGGACACAGCTGGAATAGCTGACTCCAACTGACCAAAGGGATAGTCCATACCATATGGCATTGTGCTTGGTATATAAAGCTGGGGGAAGAAGAAGAAATGGGGGAGATGTTTGGAGTTCTAGCATTTTGTCTTCCCAAGTAATGGTTACGTGGGACAGAGCCCTGCTTTCCTGAAGATGGCTGAACCCCTGTCTGCCCATGGGAAGTCGTGAATTAATTCCTTATTTTGCTTTGCTTGTGCATGCTGCTTTCACTTACCTCTTAAACTGCCATCATCTGAACCCACAAGTTTTCTCACTTTTACCCTTCTGATTCTCCCACCAATCCCACTGGGGGAGAGCAAATGAGTGGCTGCGTGGTACTTAGTTGTTGGTTGGGGCTAAACCACAATATTTGCCTATTAACATTGGCAAACTAGATATATATCTATTATTCCCCGAGAAGGAGTGGAATGCACAAATGGTATGATGAGATATGGTTTTCTTGGCTCTGAATGGAATTCAGTGCTGAAAAAAAGGCTCATTTGCCAGAACTCCACTTACACACTCCTGTGTATCCATGGAACTCAGCTTTTCTTTATTAACTAGACTGTATGCATGATATTCACATGGTGAAGATCCTGAGCAAGAGCTCATACTGCCCATGTAAGTGGTTTTTTAAAAGAATCAAGCTCCTACCTCTCAAAATTACATTCATATGGTATTGTTCAATATGTATGGCTGACTACTATAGAAAGCAGCAACAACGGGGTACAATGCACTAATTTTATCCCACTTTGACTTTGAAAATATAATCGGTACTTATAAAAATTGTAAATACTACAGAATCATGCTAGCAGGATTATTTGAAACTAGAAGTGCTAATACATAAGAAAAATAGTTTTGCTATTCCTAACTGGCTTCTATTATCACCATTATCAGAGAAGAGACTCCTTTGGCAACAAAAGTGTGCCAAAGCACAAATGAATATAAATATACATATATATACAAGAGAGACAAGATTTAAGGTGGTGATTCTTTTTATCTTACAATGAACTTTGTTCTTCTGAGTGGCACTGTTCGAGTAATAAGTGCAAGATCTTATATACAGTGTCCAAGTCTCATCTAGCTAATGAAATGGTAGCCAGATAAAATACACATAACTACCCATTTTGGCAGTACAGAATTCCTCTGCGCATTAAGCAAAAAATACAATCACCCTTGATGCATTATGTATTTATAATCTTGCCAATAAGGGCCTACTGTAAACAAGTTGTTAGATTAACAATCCCTGAAGATAAAGTATCATTATAGAGTAATCATTCAATCAATCACTCAATCAGAATCATCACAGTCTTGGGGTTTTACCATATGAAAGACAGGGCCTGAAGTAAGGGGTTTTTTTCTTCAGGTTATGCTATAGAATCTGTTTTTATATATCACTGTTCTGAATGTTAAATTGCCTACCATGAGAAACTGTAACAAGAACAGCATAGTGATTTGGACACTTTTTGGGAGGAGAAAGGGCTACACAGCTGCATTTGATTTCAACTGGGTTGAAGATGGCATAAACACCATTGTCCAATCACCAGTGACAGTCTTGATCATTTCTACTGTGTCCTTTTCCAGAAAGTTTTCTGTGGATATATTTCAGATTGCTGCAGCCTGCTCCTGCCAGCCTGAAAATTTGTGCACCCTCCCTGTGTTGAAGGTGTTGTGTCAGTACCATGTCAGAGCATCTGAAGCCAGAACCTGCCCTCAGGAGTCCTATCAAATGTAATTGCTCACAGTCAAAGCTTCCTGGACTCTGCAGGGATTCATCTCATCCTCATCAAGATGACACTGTGTCGACCTTGGGGCTGTCACAGCATGTAGAAGCATGGCAGTCCCCCAAGGAAAACGAAGGAAAAAGATAACTAAAGTCCTTTACCTACCTTGAGGAGGGCACCTCAGCAAATGAAAGCAAGTGAAGACTGACCTCACTTCTGTCTCATAACCCTGTACACATCAGGTCAGCAAGATGGTTGTAGCCAGCCTCCTACTGCCTGCCAAAATAATGCTCTGCTTAGCCTGACACCTTAGCTCTGCAGCAATGGATCTTAATGTCTCTTTATTCCCAATGAACAGAAGGGCTAAATCTAGTCATTGCCCTTTCTATAAATACCTTCTGAAGTGCAATTTAGTTAGTCGGTAACTTGTCTGGGTTGACAGATTCAGCTAAATACTGATAACGTTTGTGAAATATACCCCAGTCCTGTCAAGAACTTCATACGCACAGAAATAATACTAGCAGTGGAGTGGTGAATAATGTAAGAACTGATTCCTTAGCAAGATGGGTAAGAAGAAACAGGTGAAGTGATTGTATAGAGAAATGCAGACAGCTTCAGAGCTGTGCAAGTTAAGAGTATCAAGTAAGAATGAAAGTTTTTAATTCATGTAGTCGCGTTCAAGATCTGTGGTTAGTGATGGAGAATGATCTAGCACTTGTTATGGATC
This sequence comes from Atrichornis clamosus, assembly GCA_013400975.1. NCBI lineage: Eukaryota > Metazoa > Chordata > Aves > Passeriformes > Menuridae > Atrichornis > Atrichornis clamosus. The sequence continues at coordinate 138,493 of WBMZ01009919.1, forward strand.
AAGGTCAGAACTGCAGAGCTGAGAGGTGTTTAGGTGAGATGGACAGATTCATTTTGGTGTAATTAATACAACATAAGAGTACAGTGGGCATGAAAGGCTTCTGCCAGCATTGATGGGTGGATTAAGACTTTGGCTTTCATCTCATTTTAAATGGAGCTGGTTAGCCGCTCAAAAAACCAGTCTGCTAGAAGATTCTGATTAAGTGCGTAAGTCCTGGAACAGTACTAGGTTGAGACATATCTGCCAGACAGCATCTGTTTTGATGGTTCATGCTCAATGTTTAATAGAACACTGAGTCGTCCAAAATGCCTTGAGGTAAAATAAATTGTTGCCAGCAGCTCGCTCTCTCACTGGTTTAGTACATCTTAACAGTGATCTTTTGTCCTCAACTGCAAGGTGATTCCTAAAAATCTCTTCCAAGGTTTTGTTTGCAAATGACAATCAGTATTTTATACAATAAGTGTTTACATCTGTTTGCAACAACAGAGAGCACTGGCGGTAGAATTACTGTGAGGAAGCTAACTAGTTATATCATAAATGCACAGTTTGTTGAATAGGCAAATTAAAGCATCTATGCCCTCTGCAAAATCCTGATGAGTGGATTTATTTGGGTTGGTGGACATCTGGTTAATCCTAGCTGTCTTCACTTGGACGCTGATGTGGATTCCTCACATTGTAAGGAAATTTCTTGTTAGCTGTTAGCTAAAACCAATGAGATTTGACTGAGCTCTCCATACCCATGGAAGGCAGCCAGAATGTTGTTTGGAGAACACATGCAAAGTGTTTCCTGAGCACTTCTCAGCTGTTGTCTGTTCCTGATGCTCAGGGTACAGGCAAAAGCTCTATACCACAATTGATAGGGAAGTTTCATGCCTTTCTGGATGGAGAAGGCAAACGAGTATTTTCACTTTGATATAGCTCTTCAAAGCAGTTGTCTACTACTTGCTTTAAAAGAGAGGTATTTTTGTCTATTCCAGTAGTAAGTCACTAGTACTAGGAACATCTGTCTGTCTTCTTTGAGGATGGAATGTGACAGGAGAAGTGTTGAAAGTGAGCAGACCATCTCAATCACTTTGATTCCTCAGTATTCCCTGAACTTTGTCTTTCAGGACAGTGATCCAGACATAACCTAGGCGGGGCATTGTTTCCCTGTGCAACCATATCCTCATTACTGATGAAGATCCAGAACTCACAGCTGTTTTCATTACTGAGGCTTATAGGTGGAGGTGCATGGATTTGCATTTCTTTCTCTTCAACATTTAACAAAAGGTAATCTTGCACCAATTACTTCCTTTCTTGAGATATTTCACAAGCATGGGATAGCAAATGTTCCATGTTTGTTCAAAATCTACGTAAGCCCATTAGAAAAATTAGGTGAAAAGCTTTCAATGTGCTGATCTGTATTTACCATACGACTTTACTTCAGGTATCCAAAGAATGTGGCTGAAATTCTCTTCACATCTGGCTTAGAGATGAGTCTGATGAATCTGATGTAACAGTGATAAATTGGGGGAGGCAACTGGAAGTGGTGACTGCTGTTATATTATTCCACTTGACTGAGTGCATTTGTTTATTACTTACATTTGCAAGATGCAAGGACCCCACAAGGTTGAAAATGTGAAATATTTTTCTGTCATTCAGGAAAAGATCCATAGCAATATTTGCGTTAAAATGTTACTCCTAGTTGGGTTTGAAGTTCCAAAATTTACCGATGCAACTATTTTCTAAGAAATATTGAGAGAGATCTCTGCAAAATATGGAGTTGAGATTGACAGTTCAATGGAATAAATCCTATTTATTATCCTAACTATCACAAATACATGCAAAATCTCTACTTGCTACTTATTGGTTAATGTTAGTGAAACTTTGTTATCTATGGCATGCTCCAGGAAGGCAGCATATTGTAAATATACTCTCTATATATTTGATAACCAGCAGTCCTGGACACGCAATTTGCACAGAAATCCTAAAATTCAAACCAGGATATGGGATTTTTTTTGCTCCAATTCAGTTATGGCCTTTAAATGAGTGCTCTCCAGGCCAAGTGAAAGAGCCATTAGCCCATAAATGATTGCATGTTTAGAATTTGAAAACACTTACCACTTTTTAGAGTGTGCTCAGCCCTTAGCTGAATTGGATTACTGAAGTAGGAAAAGGCAAGTCTTCTTTATTTTATGGTTCTTTGGGACTATCGCTTCCCCCAGAAATGTCTTTGCAGTTTACCAAAACTGGGGATAGAGGCAGGTAATTCAGTAACTTAAAATAAGAATTATTTGATCTGTTCTGTCCTTTCAAGACATGCAGTCTAGGTAAATGTTGAATCTTTAAGGTACTTCTGAGCACCCACTGCCAAGAACCGGTTGTCAGAGATTCTCAGCACACACCTAGATCACATCTCATATTTATAGAAAAAAAAGCCAGTACTTGAGAAGTGTCACAGATGAATACGGAATCTAATAAGTCACTGATTTGCCATGGAGTTCATTTGCACATAAATACATGAAACAAAACAACAACAACAAAACACTGAAAAATATTTATCATTTTTTGTAGAGTAAAATAAGTAATTTTATGCACAACAGCAACAGTTAACATGAGCAATTACATCTCCCTTACTGGGCTTATAAACACATACATATATATAAATGCATATATGAAGAAAATTCCTTGGAGATATCCATTGTATTCTCTTGGAATTATTGGCCAGGTAGAATGTTACAGTAGAACACAAAATCATCTTCTTGTCTGAATTACTGTCACCATGGAACAAATTGGAAAAAATATTATTTTGTGTCAACCAGTTGCACCCCACTGCACACATGGATGTCTCTTAAAGCCATCAAGATAATATCTGAGCATGTAATCATAGCTGGAACAGTAAGGAATCCTCTTTTTCTGCAACAACCAAGCAGCACATTGAGCCCACAAAGACATGACCAACATTGTCACTCTCAGCCAAAGTTAGAAACTAGATTTCTGCCTTATGGCCTTTGAGATATCTTTTTTTTTTATTTCCCCAAGTGTGCAGGCAGGAAATTTTGAAGACAACCCTAGCATACTAAGTAACGTGCATAGCTAAAGTTAAAACTGCAAGCTTTGCAAGTCACTAGAAATTTCAAATCAGAAACAAAGTAAGCTTAAATTATATTTAAGAAGTATTTCTAGGTCTATATAGCTATTCATCACCTGTCCCTTTTCCAAATCTTCTTCCTATGATGCAGATTACGAATTTAATCTTATGGCATTTACCATACTAAAAAGGTTTGATTGCTTCAACCAATGTATCTGACTCTATGTATTTTATTCAGCATTCATTGCATAAATTTTGTATAAAAATACCAGCTTTATAACTTGTGTTTCTAATAGTAAAACTCTGCTTCAAGGAAAGCAAAGTAACTTTCTTTTAAAGGTATTAGTTTGCAAGATGCTGAATGCTCCAAGCACCATAAAATCTGCAATGTGTGCTCAACACCACACAGAAAGTGCACAGATGTTGACAGCATCCATTTATTTACCGTTCCATCAGCAGCTTTCTGTTACCCCTAATCAGCAAAGCTACTATGTATTTTGGTTTTAGAATTTTTTTTAATTGAAGAAATTTGCCATTTTTGTCAGGTTTTTTCAAAAAAATAAAAGCAAGCACAGCTAGTAGATATAAGTTGCCTTTGGTTTCACTAAGTTTTGTTGCTTATGGATCTAGCTTTAATGGAAAGTGCTGTGGTTTATTTCTGCTTTTAAAAGCAAGCCAAACATATTCTACCCTGCAAGAAGTCTATGGGTACCTACACAGAACAAAGGCATTTGTTCTTTAAGTGGTCATTTTCCAGAAAGCACATTAAAGTACAATTTATCCAGTTTACAAAAACACTATAACATTTCTGTGTTTAGCATTATGTTCATGGATGGATGACTATTCTCCTACAGAATGTAGTATTTACCATACTTGCAATTTTCTACACTGCCTGGATACCAATAACTAAGAAAGATGAACTGTGAACGATTCTAATAGATCCCAGCCTATTAGTACACTGTAGTTTTATTTCAGAATAAACTGGCTGGAAGCACAGAGAAAGAGCATTACTTTGTTGATTTAAGTGAGCTTTTACAGCCCAGAATCTGGACCTTGTCTGTTCTGGGCATTTATGGAGCTGGATGAATTATTTGCCGCTTCTGTTTAAATACGATCCTTGCTAAATTGATTCAGGGCAAAATTTTCAAAACCTCATTGCTAGGAATATTGCTGTCTAGACAAAAGGAGAGGGGAAACTAGCTGCACTGGTTCAGGAATGAGACAGGGATCAGAGAATGGTTTGACTGTTTTGGTGCACGGTTTGTAGGAACAAAATTACCCACTAACAAAAGCAATTGCCTTGAGTGGTCCCCTACAGTCTAACAATAGTGTTGAAATTATTTTGCCAGATTAACATAGACAGAAACTATTGTGACTTAAAACTTACACCTTACATAGACTAGGTGTAAGTCGCAGCACCCTTAATATGCTGAATGTGTCATCCTATAGACTAAAACTAGTCTTTGGTGAAATTTCTGACACATCCAGGTGGCTATAATTTGTACTCTTTGCCTACAAATTAGCACCTCAGCCTCTTCTGAGTCTAGTAGACCACAGCAGTGTGAACACAATGCATCCAGGCTATTGCAGGCAAAGTCCGAAGTTCAGCTTCCTTCAGGGAACAAAAATTTTCCTACTCCATGTGCTTGGATTTGATCAGTGTATCTGAGTTGCTCGTAACTGTTGTCTTGCCTTTAGTGGCTATGTATGTTTTTAGTTCTAAACAAGGCAAAAAATCATGTGGTTTGATATATTCTAGGATCTCTTCCCACAGACATCAGGAAACAGAATATTGTCGATCAAAGAAAGGAAGCCATGAGATTATGCGAGGTGCACAGTGGTGCCCACTCCCAGCTTTCTAAGCATCTTGTTTCTGAGATGCTAGATGTTTTGACATGAGCACTAGAAGAGACTCCCCAACACGAACAGGGCAGTACCTTAGCTAGTGAATTGCATAATTTCTAAGCAGGCTGTATCTGCTTTTTGTCTCCATGAAAAATACTTTTTGTTTGCACAGTTTTTTTCTTTTGTGATACAATTATTAATTTGTTAGTATCTCTTCACAGTTTGCACCACAGTTACAGGGAAATGGACCAGGCTGCCTGGGCAGGATTGTGCAACCTTGTACAAACAGCAAAACTGAAGGTCATATGAAGTAGTGCTACCAGAAGCAACTCACTGAGCAATAGAGAGTCAGGAGTAATTTAATTAGCTGCTTGTAGCAGTCATAGCATGAAAAGCCAGCTGTGTAACTGCAGCCTTCACAATTTTTAGCAGAAAAGTACCACCAAAACAAACTCAAATATATTCTTCAGGATTGTGGTGTCTAAGGGCATTTATTTGCCTTTAGTAATGTGAATAGTAAACTCCACAGAGGAGTTTGCTAATGACTACATGCACTTGTTATATTACATATGCTTATGATGTTGGATTTAAAAAAAAAAGAAATAGAGATGTGGATGTAATGTAGGCTTTTTGCTGTTGAGGAAATGGAAATTGCAAAATAACTTTGGCCTTTCACCACATGGAAGTATTTTTGCAGAGCTTTTTAACATAAACATGTTCCTCATAGTGGGGAAGTGAGAAAGCAATTGATGAACATTATAAGAGCTAAACATGGCAGTAATATTCCTCATATCAGAAGCAGAAGTGGAAGCAGAGAGGGAACCTGCACTGTGGCAGTACCTCACAGCAATTCCTGGGCAGCCTGAGGTTCCTTCCTGTCCTCCGTTCTTAACAGTACTACCCGAGAAGCCAAAGAGGGTTGTTGTGAGGTGTGCTTCTCTTGTGGGATATATGACAATAACAAACATCTTCTAGAAGAGAGGGAGTTTGGGGGGATTTTTATTCCCCCAAAAACTACCACATCAATTTCTGCTTATCGGCCACAGCAGTCCTGTGTGAGCTCCAACCCAGGTCCAAACAGGCTTTGTGCTAAACATACGATTTACATGGTTTGCTCTTCTCCTTTGGATACTTCTCAGTGGTAAAATTAATTTTGCCCCTCAGAGCCCCACAGACACCACCGGCAGTACTGGGAGCTGGAACTGTCACTGCCGACCAGGAGAGATTCACGAGTGCACAGCTCATTTTTGGAACTAATTAATTATGTCATGAAAGGGAGATTTATTCTTCCCCCCTCCTTCCAGCCCCCACCTTCCCCAATCCTTGCTAATCTTGCTTTCTGGATAACAGGGGAAAATGAGGAAGGTGTTTAGCAGTCTCAGTTGTCTCTGTGATTCAAATCACAGAATGAAGCCAGACAGCAAAAGAAGTGCAGATCAGGCAAAGACTGCCTGCTCTGCTTGTGTTTTCCCTGCAAGAATCAGTTTCAAATATTAGGTGGATTTTTTTTTTCCTGTTGCAATTAACTAAGAAAAATGTTTCAAAGCTGTATAATTAAAGGCCAGCATTTTATTAGGTTTTAAAATAGCCTTTATGAAATCTACTCCTGCCACTGGTAATTACAATGTACATCTTAATACACCTCTGCTAGGCCTGAGCTGGAGATAACAGTCCTGTGTGTACTGCATTTGGCTTGTGCATAGAAGGTAAAATCCTTTATCTTATCTCAATCTCCAAACAACCAGCCTCTCTTCCAATTCAGCCCTAATCTTCTTAGTAAATAATACTGATATTTTTCACCATAACAAAAATGGAGCTGCCAGATTCAGACTGATAACACCTCTCATTTACACACCATTCTCTGTCAAAATCTGCCCGATTTTTCTTAATCTCTTTAACTCATCAAAAAATACTTTTTTACATTCAGCCATGGTAAGTTCCTTCCTACCAAACAATATTATTATAAAGAAATCCATTGAATACAGCTGTCTCTTTGGATGTATACTGGGACTCCCCTCTTTCCTGGCTTGTTTCATTGAATGATGACAAATTATTGTTGTTCAATTTAATTTTGCTGTAAAATTTGGTATTCTAACAAAATGACCTATAAGGATTATTTAACTGAGATCATGCCTAAAAGGCATCTCTTCTTTTTCCACAGGATGTCATCTCAGTTCACTTCTCTTGAGAATGCTGTCTTTGCACTCCCATCCTTTCCTTTGCAATGGCTTATCTTTAAAACAAGGGAAATGATAACCTAGGTCCTTGGATTTTTTGTAGCCTATTAATTATCTCTGTATGATTTCTTAAATTGCAAAAAAGTACTGCCAAGAGAATGGCAGGGGGAAAAGCTAGATAGCTGGACTTCTGCTTACAGTTATTAAATGGAAAGAATACACTGAAATGTGACTAATTTTTTTCAGCGGCAACCTAACCTCTCAGTGACACAGACATTGGGGGTCCCTGTATTAATACGGCAAAACACCCGTGTAAGTAAACATTAGACAAAGTCATTTTACACCAAACCTGCTTTCATCCACCGCTCTGCGACAGACTGTAGGATACACCACACCAGCCATTTTGTACTTGCCATATCAGAGAAAACAATCTGAAAATCTATAGCAGAATATGGCCCAGAACTTCCAGATGTTACAGCTGGAAGAAATAGAAATTTGTCTTCTGCAGAGCGTTTGAACGTGAAACACTAATTCCTTCTTCCGGTAAAACATGGTGGGATATCTTTAAAAACATGGCAAAAGGAGTTTTGTTCCGCTAACTTTATGGAGTATTTTTCAGGGTCATTTTTACACCACTCTTTCCTACTTTTTAAAGTTTGCAGAACTGTTTTTCAGAAGCAAGGCTGCACAAGTTCATTATGAAGTCATAAGAACCTATTTCAAAGCTTGAAACCTTGCTGACATGCTTCCAAACTGCTAATTGGGCTGTTTTAATAGCAAATCACCTACAACATCACTATCCAGGCCAGGATTATGGAAAAGATGAATCAGATTGTTTAGACAATCTGTCATCTTTGTATCACTCTGAGAGAGGTAAGAGCTTGTAATACCAGTGAGTACAAACTTGATACCTTGTAAGGCTGGTGTGGAATGAGGTGTGTGGTTAGCAAGAGATGTGGGACATTGGTCTTGGCCAATGGATGACCACTGGCAGGGCCCCAAAACAGGTCCCTGACTGCAGTGTACCATTACTGTTGCTGTTGCTTCTGTTACTCATTCGATCACAAAGGCGTGATAGAGTGCCAGAGTTCTTTATTTGGAGGCACTATATGAAACTGAGACAACCAGAAGATCCCTGCCTGATGGGCTAACGTTTAGGTCTAAAGGTTTTATTTATGTATATATTTATGTATGTATTGGGACAAGTTCCCTGAGAGATATAAGTAGCTTCCTGCAGTCTGACCAATTGTTAGCACTGACTACTGATAATATGCATCACACAGGAGACACAAAGGGCCAGAGTCATACTACAGACTTGAAAAAGAAACCTTACATCCTCAGTGTGAGTTAGGATACATGTGGGGTTTTTTCTAATGACAGCCTCAGTATTTATAGGTATCCCTGACTGAGTACTGGTTGGTTTAGCCTTTATTTGCCCTATCATTTTGGTTAGCCCTCCTCGTCACCTGATCCTGTTTTGATTAATCTTGCCTGAGACTGTTTAACAGGATTGTATTAACAGTTATGGTAAGGCCTCACCAGAGATCTTTATAATGGAGCTCATCCTCCTCTATTCACCTAAAATACACCTCCTGACGCCTTCCTTGTGTGCCCTTTTTTACTGCACTATCTCACTGCTTGCTCTCAGCTGCAGTGCGACAGACAGCTAACCTGGGGTCCCCCTCTAGCTCAGTCTTTTCTAACTGATTCCTAATTTTTGTTATTAGTCTCCAAATGCATTATCTTCACTGGGGATAAGTGACTAGCTTCATTATCTTCAAAATACTGCTTCTCATCCCTTTCCTATAACACCTGTCCTTACTGTCATCCAGCCTTTTTCTGCATGATATCCTTCTCTCCTGTGTATTGATAGTGCCAACCCATGCAGTATCACTACATTCCAAATATTTGTGTCATGATCTTAATTGAAAAAAGAAGCAGATCAGACCCAAGACTGATCCATAAAGAATTCCACTGCTAACTGGTAACCCTCGCGTTACTTTTCCTTTCAACACTATCTTTTGCTGTCGTTCCTTTAGTCAGTCTTTACCTATCTTTCAATTCCTCTACTAATCCCTATCTTCTCCAGCTTAACAAATAATTTCCCATGTGGCACCATACCATACGCATTACTGAAGTCTAGATAGATGACATTGACTCCTTTTCCTTTGTCTAGAAAATCAGCTATCTTATCAAAGGAAGCTATTAAACTGGTCTGCCTAGATCTCCCTTCTTTTATTATATATTGTACTGCACTGTATCTAATATTTCCTTCACCTCCATGTCTATTTTTCTGTTCCTTCAGAACCTGTTCTGAAATGCTTCAAACTTTAAAGGTTAGGTTAATGAACAAATATTGGCCGAAATATTCTTTTTTTTCTTTCATTTACTATACTTTCTGTACTCCAATCAGATGGCACTATCTTTGTCTTTATTCATCTAGGGTTTACTCTCACTTTTGGCTTCAAGGGCAAACTTTCTAAAGTTTGTGACTTCAAGAAATTCAAAGTCTAATTCTAATTCAAGTCTCTCTGTTCGTCATTTCACATGATCTAGAAACCCAATTGCATTAGTTCTCTCTTATTACAAGAGAACATTTGCTCTATAATAATAAGTAAAATACTAGTTGCAACATTTTCCAAAGGCCTGTCATTTAATTCTAACTGCTTAGCTCATTACCCGTTTTTATCTTTCATAACCAGATTTTCATTTGGCCCATAACAATTTTGATGATGGGTGTTAATGTTTTGCATTGAGATAGAGAGGGGGTTTTTTGCTTCATCCTTCATAAGTGATATCAAATGGATCCAGATAACTTCAGAACATAAATACAAAAGCAGTGGGGGGGTCTGACTGTGAAGGAAAGGGAGCCTAGGATTGACATGGGATGTTTTGCTTCGAAAACTGAATAAAAAATTGAAGTTAGGGAGAACATTTTCAAGTTGATGCTTACTTCATGCAATTGTTTAAGACTATCCAAAGTCAGGCAGGAATATAATTTACTGAACACCCACTCGTGTGGACATCCATTTTTACAGCAGGCAAAAAAAAGATGCTATGAAATAGATGACAAAAAATAAGGACTAACCCTAAGGTTTCAAATCACCTTGCTTCTTTTCTGACTTGAAAATTCCACATAAACTATCCTGATTCAAATATATGTTTGACTATGTGCTCTTATCTCACTCAGCATTCACACAGTTTCTTTCCATTCGAATGTTTGCAGAAAGTTGGCCAAAGGGCAGAACAGACAGCACTCCATGGATAAGCCTACACTTACAAATATTTCTTCTTCTTTTAAATTTTTTTCAGCTACTCTGCCTAGTTTTACTGCTCTTCTACCCCCCAGTAAGCTGTTAGTAAAAAGCTATGAATCCAGCTTCCCATCAACCATGAGTACATCTCACCTGTATCCAGTCAGGGAGATATGCTGCAAAAGCAAAATGATTGCAACATAGTGCACTCTGTTTTTTTAAGCTTTTCAGTACTGCAAAATTAACTGGCCTGTGTCTGATATATGCCTGTTTCAATTGTGTGTGCGGAACTATGGCTAGTGAGCTGATTGATAGAACATTTTTAACAATTTTTGTTTAGCCCTTAACTTATTAAAATTAAAGCACATTCTCAATACTGACAGAAGTGTGGGTGTTGAAAAGTTCATTTCCTGACCAACATTTAAGGACCAAATGCTGTTCCTGATTACACTGGCCCTGTATTTTTACAGAGACTCTGCCAGTGTCAAAGAAGACATTTACAAGTGAGCACACAGATTTCACAAATACTTTTCAAACTTTGAAATTTCTGCTGCATTCCCACTGAGCAGAAAACATTCAAGTTCAAGTGGGATATAGAATTGTTATTTAAATCTTACAGTCAAATTAGACCCTAGAGACATGATTGCATAGCTTTATTGTCTCAGTCCCCGTGAAGTTAAGTGTTCTCATATCAAATATGATGTGTTTCAGCTTACCACCTACTGCACAAGTATTCATCTTGTTGTTAAAAGATATCAGGCAAAGTGGCATTTTGTTTATTTTCGCATGTGTCAGTTATTTTTAGTGGCAATGCTAGTGTGGCACTGCTGCCTTTTCCTGAGAGTCACGGGAATACGAAGTTCTACCTAATGTTCTTAGCCACATAAACAATGAGAAGACCTGCAGGCTTTTCTTAAAGATCAAGATGGCATTTTTCATTGTGTCTTGCTTTTGAAGGAGGCTATTTTTGCTGTGAAGTGCTGCTCTCCTCTCTCAGAAGTGGGTGTTCTGAATGTGAGTTTGGGTGATGGCCCAAAGGCGCAAATGTCGATGGCAATGCAGAGTCACATCACTGTCAGCTTGGCAGGCAGGGAGAACCAACCGCTCACTTCAAAAGCTGCTGTCATCCAGAGTGCTCTGGGACAGAGGGACATCAGTGACCAAAGAGGGATGCCATAAATTGGCAAGAAGGATTTGTAAGGAACTACCTCTGCTAAACCAAATTGCACAGCTAACATTCAGCTGATTTCACCTGATTTTTCTTTTCTAAAGAAAATCAAGATGAACATGTCAAAATAATCCATTTTAACATTGTTGGGGTTTCATTTCTCACTTGAAATGACCCTTTTGCTTTTGTATTATATTTTCTGTAATACAATAGATTATTTATTATTGCACTAACACAAACATTAAGTTCAAAATGGGATGCATGACCTTGTGTGTTTTCCAACAAAAATGTTCCTTGTGAGAAATTTTGAAATATCTGTATTTTAGTCCTGGCATGGAATGAAACTCTTGTCACCAAAGCTTCTGCATAGCCTCAGAGTAAGTCTGCAGCTGGTTTGGGAAGTAAGGATTGAATTTGGACTTGTCTCTCTGCCTAGCTCAGAAACACTTGAGCTCCTGAACATGGTTTCTTATGTATTCTGTGATTTCGAAGAAATTTTGGTCTATGGTCCTTTAAAGTAACCAGAAACCTTTGCCCTGGCTGGCGCCTGGGAGTAGGCACAAAATTTTGGACGCCTCTGTAGCTTTGCTATCAGTATTTGTCCCTTTCTTTAGAAGGGTGATAGTTCATACATGAGGCAACCTGGAAGACATTTGTAGGTAGGCATTACTGGAAGATGAGTTGAGATGATGACTCTTCTGATCTGAACATTAATTACAAATAAAATCCAGATTTCCTAGTCTCCCTGAGTTATTTAACCAATATGCTGTTGTGGCTGAAGAACTTCTTCTCCTTAACTTTTTTTAGCAGTGATTTAGCAAAGATGCATTTTGCATTAGGACTTTATTTCACACCTGTATAAATTATGCTGTTGGGTAGCCAATGTTTTTTAAAACAGCGTAACTGTCAATTGCTTGTGTAATGGCACATTTTGTAATACTATCAGATGACATATAACTTGTTAAATTACATCGAAAAAATATTGGAGGGAACTGCACTATAATTAAATGACAATAATAATGAGACCAATATTAGCTGCTGCCATCAATTATGTAAGAATGAGTGTTTATTATATATTTTTCAAAAAACCCTTGCCTATGGTTGAAAACACATTTCATTCAAAACACTCCTGGTGCTTTTAATATTTATAAAGATGTTAACCTTTGAATTCACATTCAGATATTTATACCATGCCCAGAGAAGAATATCTATATGAAAGAAATTTGTTAAAGCTCTGTGAGCTCATTTTAAAGACATTTTATTAATTACTTAAATATTGTGAATTTTTGATCGCTATTTTTGTTTGTTTTATATCTGGGTTATTAACAAGTTGTTAAAAAAATTCAGTCCTGATCATCTAATAAAATTGCATTTCCACGTAAATGTTTTTTGACTACTGAATACTGCTAAGTGCTATTGTCTCTTGGTGACATGGTCCAATTAATGCAGTTTTCAAACAGCAACATTATCACTAACACTTACATATTCTCACCTCTGAAATATCAGCACCTACTTACTTTAACACTACAGCAAATATCTTCTGTTGTGTTTTCAACAGCCAGGCTGGTTCTGCTTTTGGCTGCACCAGATCAGCACCCCCAGGCACAGGGTCAGAACAGGATCCATCTGCGCGCTGCACACGTGGTCAGGAAGCCATCCTTTGCAAATCCATTTGAGTCCTTTGGAGAAGCCATGGAGTATGTGCACAGAGGAGGTCAGCTGATATATTTTTGGTTTTCATTTTCAACAGCACCGCTCAACAGAGGCTCTTAAGGAATTAAGCTGACATGAAATAAAATAAAATCTAGAAAAAGAGTTTTACCCCCTTATAACTAAAGGTTAGGCAATATAGTGTATGAATGACTGGTAATTTTTAAAAAACTGAATATTTCCGGTGAAGTCTCACAGAAACTTATTTGTAAGTTATTGCATATTTGTAAATTATTTAGAAAAGCAGTGGATACCAAGATAGCAAGGCATGTTGTTGGCTTGAGTTTCTCAGGAGAGTAAAAACAAACTGCATGTGAGGAGCTTCAGGAGGACTTCACAGTGCCAAATGTCTGAGCAATAAAATGCTAAAGAAAAGTTGGTATTAAAAATACATCAAGTGATTGGCATGGACTTAAATCCAGCCCGGACTTCACATGTAACATGATGATAATTCAGCTGCTCAGCAAACCCGTGTGTATGAGCATCTCAGATACTGTGCACACTATGAGTGATCCCCGGCTCACTCATCCCCAGGGGAAGGGAAGGGAAGGGAAGGGAAGGGAAGGGAAGGGAAGGGAAGGGAAGGGAAGGGAAGGGAAGGGAAGGGTTGGGTTTTTAAGACTTGTGCTGGGGCAACTAGGAATAAATGGGGATTTCTCAGTCTAGGAGGAGATAAGTAAGTGGGATGTGATGGAAATATTTAAAATCATAAATGATATGGAGCATTTTCAAGGGTTTCCACAGTGCAACAGCTAAGGGGAACACATGAAATAAATAGAAGTACAAATAAAGTGAAAGGATACTCTTTTTCCTCTCAGTTCATAAACTGCTCTTACTCATTGCTACATTGTGGATGTTCACATTGATTCAAAACAATCCATGAAAGCTGTTTTAACACAGTGTATGATCTTAAATATTTTTTGGTTTGAGGAAGGTGAAATTGTACTAACCACCAAACTAAAAATGGATGTAGCAGCTGCAGAGCTTCTTTTTTGTCCTTGTTTTGCACTGTCCCCCTTGCATAACTTGCAAAGGCCAGATGCTGTGTCAGAAAGGACAGCAGGACAGGAGAGTTCAAGTGCTATGAAATGTAACCCTTAAAATTTCAAAGTCAGATTTACAAAAAGGAAAACTAATTCTAAAGCTTAAAAAAAGAAAGTTCAATAAGCTAATTGGAAAAATAGGATAAAATATTGCAAGCAAATATCTTCCATGGTGGTGCCATACTTGAGCTTGTAGCATGATGATAGTGTGAGGGGAAAGAGTTAAGTGATAGACTTGCAGAATACATTTTCAGAGGAATAAATGATAAGGTAAAGGTTAGGTGCTCATTTTTTAGAGCTGTGGAAGTGGCAATAAAATGGCAGATGAAACTCAGTGTTGATCAGTGATACACATGAGAAGAAACTGTCCCAGGTTTATATATGCAATAAGGTAACTAGGACAGGATGGGCAGCTATTAAAGGAGGGAAAATGCTCTTTCGAATGGTAATGCTTTTCTCAGATAAGAAATGTCCTTAGGTAACATTGTAAATGGAAATAAATTAAAACCTGACTACTCAAATGTTTTGCACCAGTAAAGAGAGAAAAAACAAATAATTGCATGTCAGGATGTTCACTCACCAGGTTACACAAGGAGCACGAGCCTATTTTGGAACCAGCCTGCTCTCTGCTTACTATCTCCGTCAGACATTACAAATATGCAAAATACTCCAGTCAGTGTTGTTTTTGAAGGATAGTCAAAGCAGATGGGCAAACTGGTTTAGGTGAAAATAGAAACTGGCTTCTAATCTGGTCCTTTATATTTTAAAGTGCTCTCTCTCTGAACCTTTTTTTCTGAAGTTTAGTAAAACCCGAGATTCACATGCTTCTGCATTTCCTGTTTTTGACCAATAGAGGAAACAGAAACACTGAAATACTGTAAGATGTTATTTTTAAAATATTTACACTTGGCCAACCAGGAAGTTCTGGAAATCTTGCAAGAAGTCTAATCCTGTAGACTCTTTAATCCAAAAATTGTCACACAGGTTTGTCCAGTATTTCAGGTATTTATAGTCCTATCTGATGAGGATCAAACATATAGAGAGAGCACTCTGTTAGTGTGAAAAAAATTTGGCATGTGTTTCTTCTGAAGAGCTTAGTTCTCTGATGGGAAATATGCAGTAACCTGAGCTGCAGCTGAGTGCCAAATGCCAAGGGGCCAGGAAAGGAGGTGAGGTCTGAGTTGCCAAACAGAATAGGAAGGCTCAGTGGAGGAAACTGTAAATGCAGCTAAAGACGTCATTGCTTTCTGTAGGGTGGCAGGAAAAGTGGGGTATTGGCTTGGGATGGATGGATGGATAGATGGGTGATAAATGATGGGTGATATGTGGAGACTCAGAGGATGGAGAAACAGGCAGGTAGAAACTAGAGAAACCAACAGCAGCAGCCCAAAGGCTGGGATGGTGTGGGGAGCAGAGTGCAGCACAATGTGTGCACGGGACAGCAAGTCCATACATGCTGTCTAGCAGAAGGCAGAAGACACAGGGGCCTGAGAGAGTGAGGTATGGAGAAAAGAGGATTAGATTAAGAGTTTTTAACACCAATGACAATGTTGCAATATATTCAAGGAGTGTCACTGTACAAAGGTGTGGCATGAGGTGGGCAATAGCCAGGCAATGAGCCTACAGTGAATGAATGTCAAAAGTAAATGGGATTTACTTGAAGTGTGATAAACAAAACAGAATGGAGATATCCATCTTGCAGAAAGAAAGCAATGAACAAAAAGAATCCCCGAAACCTAAGCTTATGTTGCAATATTCAACTTTCTCTTCTGTCTTCTTAAGAATCTTCTGCTCCTCTCCTTGCTGGAACTGGCTATTGAGAGTTGTCCAAGAAGGGGCAAACAGTGCATCACTCAGAGAGTGGTAAGGTACCAGGGTAGCTGATATGTGAAAGCTAATATTAATTTAAGGATGGCACTTAACTGCCTGGGTATTTTGTCATTTACACTTTAATTTAAACTTCTTCATATCTTGATTCCTGACAGTATGAATGTTAGCCTAAAGAAAGACAAGGAACTGCTCAGATACGCTAATATTTTGAACGTGGATTTGGTTCATGTGACTGATAAAGCAAGTGTTTTCCATGTTGTGGAACATCATATGCTTTAAATAACTTTTTGTGGAACTGTATATGGAAATCTCTTCTGGAACAGCATGAAGGCTGCATTTTTCTATGACACTAGTAAAACATTAGAAACTGAAAACAAAATAAAACCCCGAACATTTCATATCACTCACCAGAAGAAATTTTTAAGCTGTTTTATCATGTTCTAGAACAAAAAATGTGTCTTCCATCAGCTCCAATTATTGTGTATTTTGCAAAATGTCCATTTTGGGATTAATATGTATAAGCACATTGTATTGTCCCTCAGTCAGATATATACTGAATGGGAAGGGGAAAATGAATTAATAGTTTCTGTTAATTGTGTTTAAATAATGATAAGAGAACTTGAAATTCCTATGGGCTCCCTAAACCATGGATAGTAAGACAGCTACCAGCAGGAGCCCACCAAACCCCTTACAAAAAGTCCCTGCCCCTGCCATTGCTCTGGAAAGCACATCCTTTTCTCCCATGCCGTAGAGGCAGAGACCTTCCCCTCTAGATTACAGGCTATCTGAGATCTCTTCAGAGCCACTGCATCCACACAGCATTTCATTTCCAGGAAGTCTTCGCAGGTATCTTGAATCTGTCAGATTATCACAGAGCTCATCATTACTACTGCCTCAACAGATGGTATCTTCCCCTATACATAGATATCTGTCCTCAATCGTCTGTGTGTGTATTTTACCATCAGCACAGCAATACACTCATGAATGGCATTGTAAAAGCAAGTCACTTCTTTGTTGGGATGTGACAGACTGTTTGAATCCCAAAAAATTATCTAGCAGTGATAAACTGTTAGACCTAGAGATTGTCCTTCCCACTTCATTGCTCATACTAACAACTTCCAAACTACTTAAATCAGTGGGACAACCACTAACTATGTTCCATGTCAAACTGCAGGCTCAACACATCGAACAACAGTTGCCTTCACAGATGCCCCTGTTAAACCATAAGGCCATGCTCAATCAATATCTCTAAACACAATTAAATGAGAATTAAATACCTTGCAGTTGCTTTGAACAGTAAAGTGAATTAGAGTTTTTCTCCAATGCTTGTTAAATTTTATGTCAGTGCAAAAGCTTTTCTATGGGCTTTTTAATGAGCTGTGCTCTCTGCATGGAAAAATTTTGACCAAATCTGTATTTATGCTATTAATAAGCACTACGTACAAATGAGAGTAGTAACTGTAATTCCTGCAATAATGAGGCTATAGACCTTTAATAAGTATAACCACAAACATTTTCAGTTGGTTCATGTTGGGTTTTTTAAATAAATATTTTAAACAAGGAAGTAGTTATTTAAGGCAAAACATTTTGGAAGAACTTTTGGAAGGGATGAAAAATTTAGGAAGGTATTAAGCACATGATAAATTATGACTCACACTTGTGGTTTTATAACCTAATATTACGGTATTACGAAGTTGCTTCAAATTTACAAAATGCTCTCTGAAGTTACAGGTCTACAGACTCCCTGTCATAAGAAAAATATACTTTGAGCAGGTGAAATGGAGAGAGAGATGTGAAAATGCAAAACAGAACTATTGCCATGAAAGCAATTAGCCATCTATCAGTATGTAAATAGACTATTCCTATGTATCAAATAACTATGCCACAAATTGTTATTTGCTTTTGTGCTCAAACTAGAAGTGAGTAATGACTCTGAACAACCTTTCAGGCACCCATTGCATGCACAGGGGCAATATTAAAAAGAGAGGAGGCAATGGCAGTGGGCAATCAATAGGGTACAGGGTGGGCAATGCAAAAATAATTAGGATGGAGAATTAAGAAGGCATTGGTAGGACTCTGACAGCAAAGACTGGAACAACTGGAATTTGATATGGGGGAGGAGGATTTTGTTGAAGAGATTTAAAACAAAGATTCCAAACTGTGAGAAGGATTTGTTGTGTGAGAATTGGCTTGTGAGGCAGAGGCAGTGACTTGAATATCAGGGGAACCAAAGAGAAAGAGGGTGGGTACAGTGAGTGTCAAAGCAGGCGATGGTTCTGTTTTTTACCACAGAACCACAGAATGATTGAGGCTGAAAGGAACCAGCAGTGGCTCATCTAGTCCAGCCTCTCTGCTCAAGCAGGGTAATCCTAGAGCACAGGCATCCAGAAAGTTCTTGAATATCTCCCCAGCCTCTCTGGTCAATCTGTTCCAGTGCTCAGTCACCTACACAGCAAAGAAGTTCTTCCTCCTTTTCTGGTGGGACTTCCTGTGCATCAGTTTCTGCCCATGGCTTCTTGTCCCGTTAGTCAGCACCACCAAGCAGAGCCTGGCTCCATCTTCTTGGCACCCACTTCAGATACTGATAGATTTTCATGAGGTCCCCTCTCAGTTTTCTCTTCTACAGGCTGAACAGGCCCTCCCTCATATGTGAGATTTTGTCAGCAATAGAGGTTTTATATATGATCTGGAGACAGGTGTGACAGAGTTGTAATGCAGCCTGGATGTGTGGTTGGAGAGAAAGTCAAAGACTATTCTCAAATCATAAGTCTCAATGTAAGTGAAAATAGTGGCACAGGTAATATGGAAGAGAACAAAAATGTTTAAAGAAATATGAGGGAAATATTAAAATTTCATTGTGAGAAATTAGCCAAGGTTGTAGTCATTAGTTTCACTCTGCAACAGAATAAAAACCTCAATTTGTGGTAATTCCTGGGATGGGGAAAACCCAACATCTTTTCCAAATCAACAGAACTTTCCCGATTGAGAAGATAGTAACAGTGTTTTACGTAAGTGGATATGTTTCACTTTAGCTTTACTGCTACCTTGAGTAAGGATTCCTGACATTTTCTTCAGAAATCAAATTGTTCCCGTAAAAAGGGGTTTTTTTTCTAAAGGAAACAAAAAAACACAGCCACTCTTGGAAGAAACTTTCTCTTTGGAAATGGACACACATGTTAAAAGCTAAAGTTGGGATACTTCTGAAGCCTCACATCTAAAAATGCATTAAACTACAAGGCACAATATCAGAAATCCAGATTTTTCATATTTGGTTCATATATTCAGAAAGGAAACACTATTTCACTGCCTGTCAGATACAACTGAGAAGCACCACATTTTTAATACCACAGCCCACTACCCAAGGTGTTAAGAGAGAAGAATAGCATATCCAACTGAAATTACAGAAAGGACTACAGGCAAAATGTAATGAGATGATCAGTAAATGCAAATGAACCCTCTCACTTAAGAAGGTGATAAAATGACTTCTCTGAATAGTACAAAAATTTCACATAGGTTTTTAGGCCAATAGATAAGAACACACTGCTAATTTTAAAAGACAAATTACTTGAATAATTATCCTCTTCTTTAAATATTTTCTTAATTTTTCCCATCCATATCTTCAGTTTTAAAGCAGAAAGTTAAACGTTAAGACTGACAATTTAGAACATGTTAAAACTTTGCTGGTATCCAAATCAGGGTTGCTGATAACTAGACTTAATCTTCAGGACTGATATCCAGGAAAACTCTCATTTACTTCCTAGATAGAAAATATAAAGACTGAGAGATCAGGCCTTACATATTAAGTATTCAGAGCTTAGAGTTCCCTACTGAAGAATCAACTAGCTGAGAGCACGCAGGTGTGTGTAAATACACAGATAGCTAGACCGACGGACAGAATTAAAATGCACTTTTTTTTGCAATCCTAAGGAGAGACTTCTCTGTCACTGATCACTGGTAGGTCTGCTTTTGATCGTACATCACCGGTACCGGTTGTTAGCCGTCTCTGACAGTGGGTTGAAATGCACCAGCACGGGGTGTGCTGGGGACGGGTGGCACTGAGCAGAACAGCTTTGCCACGCAGTGATGCGCTTGAGCTTTGACAGAAGACTAGCCCGGTGTCAATCATCCTGTCTTTGCCAATCAAATGCACATCCTTCCAGAGGCGCCTGCAGTTGACACTGGCACCCCAAACATAGAAAAAGGTTAACGCAATGACATTTCAAAGATGACACATTGTCAAAGGCCCAGAAAAAATAGCAGAACTTGACTGTGTTTAGGACAAACTAGTGTGTTTTACAGGACACACACATGATGACGACATTCCCAGAGGGGATAGGTTGGGTGTAAACACCCTTGAAAGACCTTGTTCAAGAAAATCTGGAGTCAGGAATGGATAACAGCGTAATAAGGTTTGGCCAGGACCCTGCGGTTCTTTCTTTTCCCATCCGTGGAAAAACAAATGTCCTTTTGCCAGAGCTCTGGCTAACCTTTGACAGAGAAAAGAGCAGGAGCTGGAATGACAATGCTTTTGGAATCTACAAAGCAAGCCCTCCATTTAATTACAGGGATTTGCAGGGCAGCTTATGGCTATAAAATGTATAATAAGTTATTTTTCTTCTTAGGGAAAGATGCGTGGCACTCCCGCCCATTTTCAAAAGGGATAATTGGCAATTAAAATAATTTTGGTAAGGGGAAAGCTGCATATTTAGAAAGTCCTATTCCAGTAGGCCAGTATTCCAGTATCCCTGTCCAAATAAATGCTATGTACATATCTTAACATTCCATTTCAATTACTCCCTCCCTATCCCCATAAATTTTCCATTTGTTTCCATTTTTCCTCTGGCATGCTTGTTATTCATCTGTCCCAAGTAGAAGGCCCCCCCTCCTGGCACCTCCTTCTAATCTCACCTCAGTGAAATATAATGCGAACATTGATATTTGACTCATAATTCTGAAAAGCAAATGTGTAGGAAAGAAGGCCAAATTATTTTCTTTGTCCCTGACCATCAACAAGATGAGTTGGAGTAGGGACTCTTTTCTATCATGACACTTCCCACTGCCTGCAATTAAGTTCTGCTGACCTATTGTAGTTACAGATCAAGTTGGTACGTCCTATTTATTTGTTATTTCTGCAGTTGTGTATTTATTTATTTATTTTCTGGAACTTGAATGCTGTTTGAAGACAGAGTAAAGTGCATAAGCAATCACTGGGGGTAATGTTAGAAGATGAAGCTATTTCAGAAAATTTGGGGGGTGAAATAAAAATCAAAATATTCAGTGATAAAGGCACATTTTTAAAAGAGAGACAGATTGGAAGTGCTGCAAGGCAACTGTCTCTTCCCTTGAGACAATAGCAAGGACTCAGTAGCTGCTGTATCTGGGCCTGAGCTTCTTTTCATTGTCATCTGGAGTAAAACTTTCATTGACCTCAATAAGAGTAAGACTAGGGTCAATATAAGCTTTTAATGTTACCTCCTGCAAAGCAAAGTGCCACAGACTGGCCTTGCATTATGCACTGATCAGCTACTTTATCCTATAAATGTAATCTTAAAAATGCAAATATTAAGAAGTATCATTTCAACTATAATGAGTGGTCTTGCTTTAAGAATAAGAGATAAGCCCAAGCCAGATGTTCAGATACAAAAATTGCCCTTGAAATCCTAGAGCAAGATATCAGAGCATAAGAGCTTTTTCTGACACTTTTCAACATGGTCCATCATCAAAGGAGACAAATAGTCAATCCCTGGGAGAGAATCCCTTCCCCTGGTCTTGGATAATTCTCATTTTAGGAGGTATTTTGCCCTTTAGGGTTGCCTATCTCTCTTGTTTGACTATGGAGGCAATCTGGGCAATGCACAGTCCAAACACGAAATGTTTAGGCTCTAAACATCCACTACTATGAACTTCCATCTCCCATATTCATCACCTTCCACATCTTAATCCCTGTCCTGTAATATGATTTTTGCTTTCTTCTCTCTCAGAAGCATCTACAGGAAAAACTTGTCTCTTCCCACAGTCTTTCTTTTTTCCTCTGTGGGACAATTTCAGAAAGAGAGAACATCATCATTTACCAGCCAAGCATCTGTTGATTTAATTACTTAATTAGATATGAAGACCTGGGAATTATGTCCACACAGCATATATCTGTAGCTGGGTGATGTGTGTTCGTACCAGTGGGTTATTTTAGAGTGGTGGTTTTATTTCTCAGTCTTGCTCTAGGGCCTGTGGGACTGCAAGGAACTGACAGTGGCCTTGTGTGTACCCATTTCTGTGATTGAAATGTTGTAGGTGACAAGGAACTGTAGAGGCAGGTTGCAGTTGAGTATCACTTTTAAGGATAATATTAACATATAAATATCCAGCTTCTAAAGAGGTAGATGTCTGTCCCCAGAAAAATCAGAATGTTCAGCTAAAATCAACTCAGCTGTCAGACCCAAGCAGGAGAGAACTAGTACTATTATTGGACCTATTTAGCTTGAAGAATTTGGAAATGATGTTCTAGTCTAAAGAACATAATGATTGCTCTCCTCTCATGCTTGTTTACAGACTGAGAGATCTACACAAATTATTTTTCCCCAGAAGAGTTTCAGAAGATGTTTCATAATCTTTATAGTCAATTAAAGTTTTACATAGTTTCAGATTGAAGACTGTACGTTAGCAATAAATGTCGTCTCTCTGAATCACCAAATGTTTCTACAATTCAGCTCAAGACAACCAAGGTGTTAAACCTTTCCTTCTTTTATGTTTGTCTTTGTCTACTTTCTCATGACAGTTTGATAAAGAGAAGGTTGTCTATCCCTGTGCTTGTTGTGCACAAAAAGATTTACAACTTACCATTTTTATCTTGACGAGAAATTCTTCTGGTTGCTGGACAGTTCTTCAAGACAATCAGAAAACACTTCTGAACTTCATGGGCTTATCTTGCTGAACATACAGGTCACAGATGCTCTTGTTTTAGCATTTTATTGTCATGAGAAAAGTGACAGAGTTAAAGGTCTAAGTCATTTGCTCTGTTCAAAGTGTCCCCACTGGCTCTTCCTGTTTGTGTCTTATTAAGCAACGCATTTAAATTTGGAAGCAAGAATTCAGGGTACACATTTTCAAACGTCACAAACTGGTTTTGGAAAAGCAAAAAAGTCCTTGTAGGACTGTTCAGCCAAATAGTGATTTTTTTGTGAAAGGTGAAATCAACCAAATAAATAAGACAAGGTCTAAAAAAGTTTATTGCTGGTCTACTCAGCAACAGAGAGAACAAAGGTTATAATATAATTATAGTTTTATGTTGCTTTTAACAGTGCTCTTGCAGCCAGTTACAGTCTTCTATATCTGTTCTCAGATGTGCTTACACAGTCTACATGTCTTCTGGACCTGCACTGCAAGCACCAGGATTGTCTCTAAATGAAGGAGACAGGAATGCTTGTGCCATGTAGAATCAGTTTTCCCTGGGCTGCTTATTCAGTACAGATATATTTATAATTATTAACCAGAAAAAATGTTACTGTAGGAATGTGTATCTTATGTGTCAGGATTTGGGACTGTAAGCTTCTCTTTCAGGGTTGTGAAGCAGTTGTATGCTGCCTGAGAAGACTCTTTGGACCTTACCAGGCCCTGAAATTCTTGGAAGAATTACTTGGTAATGGCTGAAAAAATGGGTACTTGTGTATGTTCAGTCTTCCAGATGGTGGTCTATAGACGGACCCTTTAGTGTGCCTTGTTTATGCAATGTTTTGGTCTGCAGCATATAAGGAATCTTTTAGACTTAGCAATGAATTTTCACTTTGAGCTCCACTGCAAGGAAGAGAATGCCACTGCCTTTATTAATACAAATTGCAAAATTGGACAAAGGTAATGGCATGAAAATAGCCTGCTGCTAACTTGCTTTTGAAAAGAAACTTGAAAGAGTCTGTATACAGTGTGACTATTACATTGTACAAAATTTTCCTTTGAAGAGATGAAAAAATATTGTTATGCTTAGTATTTTCATCTGTCTATTAACCATTCCAAATATAGTCTTTGTTAAATATATGGGACGGTAAGCTTTTTACACAAGAAGTTTCTT
Source organism: Atrichornis clamosus (assembly GCA_013400975.1). Lineage (NCBI taxonomy): Eukaryota > Metazoa > Chordata > Aves > Passeriformes > Menuridae > Atrichornis > Atrichornis clamosus. The sequence continues at coordinate 162,649 of WBMZ01009919.1, forward strand.
TTAAAATTGCTCAGGCACATAAGAGGTTGTCTTATTCTACAGAATCGAAGTCAGCTAACACAGAACATGCCTTTGCATTAGTATTAATTAATATTATTTTTCCACAGCCCATATAACAATTATTTTCTGTGCATACAAAGAAAATGTATGCATATTAAAGACACTCACTTAGGGGGATATAGCATGCAAAGTGCACTACAAGGTCAAATCCAGCCCAAACTTCATTTTTCCTTTTCATTAATATTTTTAGAAGGAGTCTTCAAACTTGTAGGTGGTGACTCAATGGGATTTGATATGAAGATGTGACACCTCATCTTAAATTCCTTAACCACATTTCTTAAGTTGACAGGAATGTCAGGAAGTGTGCCTGATAAGGTTTGCTGTCCTCTTCGAGCTGACTAATCATACATGAAGTCTTGGCAAGAGATAACCAGGTTAGAGTAGAGCCAAAATGACATCACATCAACTCAATTTCATATCCTGTAGACACCAGTGCCTATCACCACTCCAGGTTGCTAACATCCTTGACACACAAATGGTATTTTCAGTCTCTGATGTCCCCCTTTTACCCTGTGTCTGTCACTCTGGGGTAAATCAGGAACAAATTTGTCACTAAATGTAAAGAACCATTAACTCATGGGCACTTTGTCATCTGAAGCATAATTTTCTGTGCATGGCTCGCCAATCCCTGAACTCTAGCTATTTGCATAACAGTTTGCTGCACGAATTTATGACGGAGGGTAGTGCTGAACTTGTTAAAATTCCATGTGAATCTCAGCACAGAAAATGGACTGGTGCTTTAAATCTTGAAGAGTTGTTCACATCAATAATGAATTTCAAATAATTTATTCACTTCAAGTGTAAGTGGTTGGCATACAGTCCTTACAGCTGGTTTGTTGAGATAATTGATTTCCATATAGTTTAAAGATGAGGAAAAGAAACATATGACAACTACAGCAGGTTTCGAGGCAATTGTGAATGCCATATCAGTTTAATTATAGCTCCATCTTTAGCTGACATGGGTTCTGTCCTATTGGAATGAAAATATCCCAGCAACTTGAAATGTAACAGTGATGAATTTTTTATGTTCTTCTACCTACCTTGCATGCTCGCTTAGGGCACTGTTACAAGTACACTTCTAGCTTCTTTCAGTGGATAGTTAACATGACATGCAAGACTGGTCTGCATGACACAGATAACTCAAGGGAATAGCAACAAAGTAAATGAGATGCATTAGTATCTGGATGTGAACTGGGGTATATAAGTTCTCAGAACTTCTTGTTTAATTTATAGAATTGGTTTTTTTCCCCTGTGCATAAGATTTCAAAATGGTAATCATATTCAGGAAATGAGCTGTTCCCACTTCAGGTACTAATATCAATATGTAAAAGATAATCATTAACCAGATGTACTACTCAACAGTGCCTATTATATGTAAGCAAGCTAGCTGAGGTGATAAAAGAAGCTTTTACTTAAAATTTAGTTATATTGACCATGGAGACACTGGGAATACTGTGAGGTTTTTAGGTTTGGTGGGATTTTTTTATTGACAACTCCATGAACGAAAGCAGGTCTTAGTGAAACAATGAGTGTAATAAAAACTTGTTTTGCAGCTAGCATCACATGTATGAAACACCCCTTTTGTGTGAGCTCCAAACTGGCTGCTCCTGCATGGAGACATTTAAAAGGAGACGGGCTATAGCTTCACGTTTTCACATATAGGACATATACAGAAGGAGCAGAGAACCACAACTACTAGAAACCCCAAACTTCATTTTTTAATTTCTACTAAAAATTGATCCACATAAATAGTAAATAGAAGAGCTTTATTTCATCCTTACTCCATTAACTCCTAAGTTGCACAGTATAGTAAAAAAAGTAACAAATGGGATGTCCAGTAAACTTTCCAGCAATCAGGAATTCCTTACTGAGTTGTTTCTTCTTCACCTGATATAACTTCCCTGATTATGATCAGGGTCCTACACTGAAGTTTCAGTATTATATTAAAGCAATTCCTGTGGACTGAGACCACAGTTTTGTTTCAGTTTAATAGAAAAATTCCGAGTATGCCTCAGGTACTTATCTGGCATCTGAGTAAACTGGAATAAATAAGAAGGGATCTTTCTTTGAAATAAATTACAAACCGTAATGACAAAATAAGGGCTTCAGTGATCTAGTTTGACATAGATGGTACAACATTTCTTGCCATTAACTCCCTTTTTTACAGAGATATACAAACTTTTCTTTTGACATTGCTCAAGAGCAGAGAGTTCGCCTCGTAGCTTCCAAGATTTCTTTAGAAGTAACTGTTGACGATCTGCAATTTGAGGCAAAAACACTTGGTAAAAAAAAAAAGCCTAAGTCTTCTGGTATTGACTTCTAGCTCCAATTCCAGAATACAAACCTTCACTTAAAAGGAAGCACAACAGTAAAATGCTGGAAACAATTTGTTGCAGGTCCCTAACAGTCATCACACAAATGTTTTGGGATGCATAATGCCATCACAACTTTGCTTCCTGTTTGTAGCTCAAATATGTAGCTTTGATTCTGTATGTGTGCACTATGAACACATTCATAATTTGGGGTTGGAGCTTGGACTGAGCCTTGTGTCAAGTAGTCCCTGTGGGGAGTTACACCAAAATCGTCTTAAAGACAGTAAAGACAGTCCTGAAATAATTACCAAGAGCTCTGGGGATTTAAAAAACCTTATTGTCATACAGATGCATTAACACTAGAAAGAGTTGAGATAAGAACCTGAAATGGGGGCTCTAGGCAGAAGGAGCACTCTCTAGCATCTGGTTTTAAAATAAAAAGGAAAATTTTGATTGCATAAGAAATAATGGAGGTTGATTTTATTTGCAAGTGAAAATTTACAGTGTATCAAGAATTGGAAGTGAACTGGAAACTGTAATAGAGAAATCACCAGTTGAAGTACACTAAGACTTCCTACAGGAGAACAAAGTTGAAAAATACCCCAGTCACTGTTAAATGCTCAGGTCTTGTTGATATGCCTGAAGTGGCTTATTATGGGCAAGCAGGAATTTTGCCAATGGAGATATGGTAGCCAAGTGTGAAACCTGCTATAAATAAGGAAGTGTTCTGCAAAAGCACTGTGCTGTGGATTTAACCTTCTGAAACTCTGAATCCAGTCAGGTGAGAGGCACAGGCTAATAAATAGATGCCAATAAGTTTTTTGTGTTTCACACTTTTATTATACATTCTGGGTTGCATTATTATCTCCCAAACTGATGAGTTAATTTGAATACTAAATAGATAGTGAGGACTGACACTTTTCTTTTTAGTCATTGACAGTAATTTGTAACACCTTGCTTCCTCCCTTCAGCCTCCATGGGGAGGGAAGGGAAGAACTGGAGAATAGAATCTCTCAATCTCCAGTGACAGATGCTTGCAAAATTATCTCTGACTTCAGAGGGGATGTGGCCTGTCCAAGCATCTAGTAACTTGAGTAGCATTTAGGACAAATATTTGTTAGGTCGCAGGATATCTAGTTTAACTTGCCATTCTCAGCCACTGAACAGCCATATTCAGTTTCAAAGGAAAAGACTAAAAATCCCAGAGCTATATGATGTTTTCAAACATCAAAAAACAACATTTCTTGTGTGCCATTTTTGTGTAAAGGTTGTTCCTATATCTAAGAAACAGACTATTACCTGCACATTTTAAAGTCTACGTAGAATACAAGTAATTGCATATGAATTTTCCACTACTAAGATATGGCATAAAGTGAGTCATTGACAGGACTTTGTCTCACTTGGAGATAGTGAAAAAACTTTCCTTGAATGGCATGAATCAGACTCCAGACTTCCAGCTCTTATTTGTGGTGATGAAAAGTATTTCTCTATATCCCAGATCCGCAACTACATGGTAGAACATGTCTTTTCAGCTTTTAGAATGTACTGTGTACTGTAGCAAGTTTTTAGTCATGCAACAGGATAACTATATCAATTATGAAATTAATATCCAGTCACTGGATAACTATATCAGTTATGAAAACTACATTACATATAGAAAACTTGGGCTCATTTGTTACTTTCATTGCTGGAGGTTGCCCTAGTGGTATCTGCCTTGAGGATTGCCTCTGCAATAGCAGAAGAGCTGCTGGCAGCAAGAGTGACAAAATTTGTAGGGCCAGGTTGAAAGGCGTGGGTGGGTGTTGATGGGAGAATAACCTTTTGGGCACTCGGCTCTCACCCTGCATTGCCCCTAGTTTCGGCTGAGACTTTTTTACTTCAATGTCCAACCTGAGCATTTGATTCAGACCCATTGTCCCAGCTAGGTGACAACTTGCTGCCTACTGTCTTTCATTCAAGTGTTTCTGTAAACAAATGGATGTCATCTTCTGGCTCAAAGTCTTAACATTTCCTTTCAGTTTCTGGCCAAGAAGTGATATTTAATTTTTCTAAATTGCTGGGAGAGTAAGCATGATTGGATCAGTGTGTTGCAGAAAAGATGTTGAGACAAATTCATATGAATGAGAATTTATTAGCTAGCTCCATAGTTGAAGGCACATATCAACAATGATAGAGAAAAAAAGAAGAGAGGGGAAGGAGTGGTGTAAAGAGGAAACTCTCACCGGGGTCAAGTTAGAAGGAGAAGCTGTGGTTGGCATCCTGAGACAAATAACTTCCTCAGGCATCCTATCCAGGGCCATAGGCAATTTCAACACAATATTTTCCCTACAGCAACCACATCGTTTTTGTTCAGGACTCCTTCAAACTCCCTACTGCTTGTTCCAGTTTCCAGTGCAAGCTTTGAGCAGGGGGAGGTGCTGTGTGGCTGGTTAGTTGGTGAGCTCTGTGCAGGCATATTTTTTAGTCCCTTGGTTTAAACGAAAAGATACTACCAAAGGAAACAGAGGGAGAAAGAAGGGAGTGATTCTTGTTCTGGTGACAGTCGCTTCTACTGGAACATGCCATGCCAACACAATTGCAGTCTGTGGGCAATATCCCACCTACCTCCAGGAGAGCCCTGTGATCTCAGGAAGTCCTGGTGCCACTACACAACTTTCATGGTGCCAAAAGCATCATTTGTCACTTCCAGTGCTATGCAGCAGAAGATAAAAAATGCTCTGTGTCCCTTCATGATAAAAACCGTCCAACTTTCCAACCTGAGCAGGACACACCAGTCACTGGCCATGAGGAGGACAGCCTGCTGTAGGGAGTTTTGTTCACCAAAAAGGAGGTGGCACTTGGAGGTAGGCAGAAAACTGTTGCTTGTGACCATTTGCACACCTGTATGTTCTTCTTAAAAAATAACAGTAAATTTGTAAACAAATGAGCTGGTACTCCTGAAGTACTCAATTAACTGGTGCGAAAAATACATTAATAAATCCTACACATTTTTCAATTGGCTGTTGCCTGATGTTTTAGATTACAGCACAAAAATGGAAAGCCATATCTCACATTAAACATTTGCCTTCCTTTGCCCAGACTGTGTGCAAGGAGTCCTTAAAACTTCTTCTCTGCATCAGGGTGTAAAATGCTATTTGTAGAGAAGAGGACAGAGTGGTACTTCTTCCGTACTAAACTATTTGTGTTTGAATCATACTGTACACATACTGATATTTGTGGGGATGTAAAGAGCCTCAAGATGTAAAAGAATAGTATAATGTTTAAATATTAACTGGATAGCAAATTTTAGTGGTTTACATTACAGAAATTCCTGGAAATAAAATAAATAAGTGCTTTTCACTTAACCATATACTGAAATAACCATTTCACAACTAGTCTGTTAGCATGGAACAGGTAATATGCTGGACAGGATAACACAAGGAAGCAGGAATTTGACCTGTAATCCCTGTATTTCCACTTTTTGTATGAAATTCTGCTTAAGTAGACAATCACACATACAAAAAATGTATGTTATACTTGTCTTCTCCTTCCTAATGCATCACACAGAAGAATATCAAAGAATGCATTCTACCCATACATTTCATTTGATGAAAAATAAAAATTTGAATGCCCATGAGCAAAAAAATAAACTAACCTTTTCACTTTTGCTCTTGAATCTCATTTACTTCCAGCACTTTGTGTTAGTAGTCACACATGATCTTTCTGCTGTTACTTTGTGCCAGCTGCATTGATGCAATCTGCATGGCAAGGCACAAATGCAAGATGCAATCTGCTTGCCCCAAGTGACTCTGAGCATCAAGGCTGTGATGGAAGCTAGAGATACTTTGTGACCTTTCTCCAAATCACTTCTAACCTTAAAAACTTTTGTTGATTAAATTTGTGTCTGCTGTCTCCTATTTAAATACCAAACAAACAGACCAACAAAAACCACCCGAAAGAACCTAAACAAAGAAAAAACATGTAGAAATACTGGGCTTTGTATCTATTCATGAGCAGGAGGCCTTGATTTATTTGATGTCTTATTTGCATAACCCTAACTACAGTTATTTATTTAGATTATTTATTATTCGTAGACCTCGGTAAACACTGGCCACACACACCATCAATATGTGTGCACTTCTGCATCTGCAGTGCAGGATTCTGATCAGCCTTTCAGAAACATTTCATAGTCACTTCAGTCTGGAAAAAGCATCTTGCTGGTTAAGGAATAAATTTAAGACCTTGACCCCATAGTCATTCATTCCTTTATATCAACTGTTTTCAGGGTAATAATTAGAAATTTTCAACTCCACATAAGTTTACAGGTTGTAACAATGAATTCTATACAGAATTAACTTTTCCCAGTTGGACCTCTGACACTCAGGTGTACAAAACTAAAAAGCACATATGAAGTAATAAAATAACTGTTTATTTGTCTTTTTTTTACTTGTTCTGATCATAAACTATCAATATCTTGCTGTAGATTTCAATTAATATGAAATATATTTCACTTATAAATGAATATTCTATTTTGCTACTTTGTTTATGTTGAATAAACAGCAGCAGCTAAGTATAAAAATATTCATTTTTACTTTTATAATTTGCTTGCAAGAAGTTATTCACCAATTACTTATTACATGTAGTATAATACTGAAATTAAAATGAGAAACCCAGTCAATATTGCATGCATCAAAAATGATGAAAATCTTCACTTACTGAGAACTGTGAAATGTTTATTGCTTTTTAGACACAGAGTCCTCCAGGGAGTGCTACAAATCCACACAAACTCACTGCATCTTCAATGTTGCATTTGGAGTGTTGATTTAGATGAAATATGTGTAAGAACTCCTGTCGGCAGACAGCTCTCTAGTGACTGTACATCTGCAGAGGCTCAAGAACATAAATTATTGCAGCATGAGTCTAGAATAAATGATTCTCGCTTCACAAATTCTAGATTTGCTTGGTCCATGGTAACAAAGGAAAAACTGTCATATTTAGAGTCAGGGAACAAGAGTATATGAGTGTGTACTTTTAGACTGAATTTTTTTCTAAGTAGCAGAATGTTAATGAAATCAGTAAGGAAAAGAGGACTTGTGAAAGTAGGACATGAAGTGATGTGAGACTAGCCTGGTACAGGAAGTTCCCTGAGCTACCTCAGAGACGAAGGTAAAGAAGCTGCCTTCTCTTCAGGAAAAAAATGAATCGAGCTTTTTACCCTGCAGCACCCTACTTTGCTCAGATCCCTTAAAGCTACTCTGCATTCCCTGCAAAGATAAAAGCACTTCTCTTCTGGTTTATATCTCATAGACTATCAAAAAGACTAGTCAGATTGGAACCAAACAACCAAAAAAACTTTTCCCAATATTCTGTCTCCAGAAAACCAAAGTAACAATAGGGTGGTACATCACTTGCTACTGCTATACACCCAGATTTTGCATTCAATAGGTGTTTCAGGACTTGCCTTCCATGAATTTACTGAGTCTTTCCTGAGTCTACTATCTTTAAGTCTTTGTAACATCTTGTGGACATGAACAGGTCTCGCTCTTCAGCTACATAATCTGTGAACAAAATGCTCTTTCATTTGGTTTGTTCCCCAGTAATGTCTTGTGTACCACTTGTTCCTGCTTTGTGATAAATAGTCAATATTTCATATTTACCTTGTCTGTGTCTCCTGTAGAAATAACATCCTATGTTAACCCTCAGTCATTTCTTGTCCACACAGAAGTCTTACACTATTTAAGCAGTCCTCATTCAGAAGCTGTTCAATGGCGCTGACCATCCTATATCTCTTTTGGTGTATTCTTCTAGGTTTACCCATATTGTTTTTGAGATGAGGTGACTGTACACCACAGGTTATATATCAGCAGAATAGTTTCTGATCTGTTCTCCAGTATTTTCCTAATGTTCTTAACTGGTTTTTCTGCCACTGAGCACTGGGCTGACATATTTATCAGGCTCTCCAAGAGGTGTTTCCTGAGATGAAATTGTTAATTTAGTGATCATGGCCACGTAGATGTATTTGTTTTCCCTACATGCATTGTCATTATTGAATTAGAATTTATTGACTATTATTTTATAGACACGCATAGAATAATAGAATGACAGAATCATTTAGGTTGGAAAAGACCTTTAAGATCAAGTCCAACCATTAACCCAGCACTGCCAAGTACCCCACCAAACCATGTCCCCAAGAGCAACATCTAAAGTCATCTAAATAGCTCTATGGATGGTGACCTGACCACTTCCCTGGGGGAGCCTGTTCCAGTGCTTGACAACCCTTTCCATCAAGAAATATTTCCTGATATCCAATCTAAACCTTCCCTGGTACAACATTTCCTCTTGACCTATCGCTTGTTATTTAGGAGAATGGACTGACCTTCACCTGATTACAACCTCCTTTGAGACAGTTGTGGAGAGTGATAAGGTTCCCCCTGAGCCTCCTTTTCTCCAGGCTAAACACCTGGAGCTCCCTCAGCTGCTCCTCGTAAGACTTGTACTGAGACCCTTCCCCAGCGTCACCGCCCTTGTCTGGACATGCTCCAGTGCCTCAATATCTATCAAGAGGTGTGTACCAAGATGGATTTTTAAAAAATTCTTTAAAACAGTTTTAGTTTTTCTATATTGAGTAGTTCTGTGTTAGTACAAATCTCAGCCCAGATTACTGTGGGTCTTCAGCAGTACCCTCTTATCATTGAGAAAACTTACCATTTATGCTTTCTTTCCCATTTGGTTCCCTCACACTTTTTCCCCAGTGGTGAACTTGATGTGTTTGTGAAACAAGTCTGATTTGCACTGTCGTATTGCAGCTACAAACACTGTTTCAGGCAATGAAATACACAATTAATATTCCTTGTCATTTGTCTTTTTACTTTCTTTACACATTATTTCTTGACATAGTTCTTATTTCTTTTCTGCTTCTGTTTTCTGTCTCTATGACTTTCCCTCCCTATGTCTGTGTTCAGTTTCTCATCCACCCACTTTCCCACCCAATTTCTCCCGTTCCACTTTCCTGGGTGTTCTCAATATCTTCGTCACTACTCACATGGCTTACTAGAGATACAATATCTGCATATGTGTATCATTTCTCTCCTTACCCTGTCCATCCCCCTTTCACTAAAAAAAAAGGCAACCAGATATAATCTGCGCATGAGGCAAAGTCACTGAGCCTAGAGGAAGTCTCTTCACTGGAGTAAGTAGAGTTGGAGTCAAGCTTTCTGCAAAATCAGGCTGACTTACATATGAGACTGGTTTACAGACACTGCACTGCTATTCCCAGCAGATTTAGGTGGAAATATGCTACTTCCATTCTTGGGCTGCTTGCCCAGGTTATTTGGATGCCAGGGTAAGAGGGGAAGATCTGTCCAAATGGGTTGAGGTGCCCCAGACTGAGACACGCTCCTCTTGGATTCATCTGCCTATCCAGTGAATTGCATGCAAGGGGTGACTAGCTCTAGGAGGAAATCTGCAAAAGATCACGTATCTATGCCATTCCTAATATTTGGCAACAGGGATAATGGAGTTGCCAGCACAGGTAGAGAAGAATGAACAAAACAGTGCACCAGGCAGGAAGCTGATTAACTCACCTAGGCTGGCTGCAGGTGCCTGTAGAGGCAAAAACAGCTAAAAACAGGACACTGAGCATTATAGCCAACTTGGAGGGCTGGGCTGAATTTTGCTCCTCAGTCCCATGACTCCTTCAAAGAGATAGCAATCACAGTACTTAGGTACTTAGCACAAGCACAGCAGTGACAGAGCAGCCATCCTATCTCCCGCCTGTCACCCATGACACATGCAGAGCAACACCATTGGCACACCATAGGGGAAATTCTTTACAGCATGACAGAACCTTCCCACGTGATGAGACTTCTTTCCTCATACCACAAGCTTTGATTCTCTTGCCCTTTTTGATGCCAGCAATTCCTTTTCTTCCTCATATAGCCAACATCCTTGTTTTATCCAGTCATCACTGGGGAGCTCAGTGGGATTCAAGATTCTCGGTATATGGAAAGTTTTTTGAGATGAGAATATCTGGTGATGTGTGAGAAAGTGGAAAAGATGATCTCCGTGATGTATCTTGCTTCATTTACAGTTCTCAAAGCCATTTGTCAAGCACTAAGTCAAATAACAGTCCATCTCTACTGGACTCTGCTCTTACACTCACAAATACCTTACTCCTCCAATAGCACTGAAACTAGCAGGGACATCTTGTACAGTGAGATATTCTTCCCACCAAATTAATACTCTCCGTGAAAAAGAGTGATGGACTGAACCTCTTGGGCACAGTGAGGCAATCTGAGGACAGCACAGGAGAGGGAAAGTGCCACAATCAACAGTTTCAGCGAAATAACTGAGTGAGTCAGCTATTATGTGCTAGAAGTGGTAATGGCAATAATGACCTCACCTTGTGGCCACTGCTCTGCTTTTGCCAAGGGTTTTTTCCATGGGGTGACCTCTTCTTCAGGGTAGTCAGAACACTTCTGCTGCTGCAATGCTTTTGCACAAAGGTTCTTTGTGCCAAATAACATCAACTTTTTGTTGGAGGGTGTTCATGGTTATTGCTTCTTCTATGCATCTCTAATTATTTTGCCAAAGCCACCCATCCTCTGCCATCTGTCAGGTGACAAGAAGAAAGAATGTGACTCCAGACTGCTAGACATTTTGAAGGACAGGAGGACATGTGGTGAGACGAGAAGGATATGGAGGCAAATTCAGATCATCACCTCACCATAGCTTCTTTTATATGATAGCTTACAAATCATAATGGACGATTATATCTGTAGGATAGAAACTAGGGAGTTAAAACCCCACAGACTAAGAAATTGCAGCAGTGTCAGGAAGCAAAAGATTCTAAAGCCCTTTCTGGTCTAATGTATCAATGACAACAATAATACAGTTTTTGTAGTCATTCTTTATAACAAGTAAGCTGAGTCCTTATACACAATGCCCATAGTTTATACCTCTCATAAGAACAAACGTGTATTATCTTTTATCTAAGCTGTTTCCACGTTTCCATATGCTTCCAGTTATTTATCTTAACTGTGGTAACAAAAACAAATACACTACATGTAAAGAAATGACTTGACCTTCCTTCCATGGGCCACATCCTATATTCTTCGTGTGCTCCAAAGCTACCTTGCACTCTGGTTAACTTGACCAGGAGCTGTGTTTGTGTATATTATCACACAAAATGTATGTATAAACTGGCCTCACACGGCTCCACAGGGCTGAACTGAAATCCCAGAACTTCAGCAGTGGTATTAATCATGTATTCATGATGGAATGTAGGTTGCAAGAAAATATTCAAGAACGCTTATAAACTTTTTTTAAAGTGTGCAATCGCTAAATATTTGGGTTCACATTATGGTCGTTTAGCTAGGATTTATTAGACTATTTCGTATTTGCCTTTCTGTTTATTTTGTAAAAGTATACTTGTCTAGCACACATTTTTATGCCAGCCTTGCTTTGCATTTTTACAGTCTGCTAATTAGACCATTTTAACTAATTTGTTTGCATTTTGTATGAGCAAGTTGGGCTTTTGGATTGACTAATGTAATTGCAGCCAGTTTCTGCCAAATACAAATTACTCTTTCTAGTGTGAGCTAGAGAGAAAAGTAAATATTTAATAGCCATCAATACCCTTGCAGCATTCTAGAGTGTGCTTTTTTCCTATGGAAAGTTTAAATAATTTCTTCAGTGCTTGATTGCACTTTAATGTTAAGAAATTATTTTTTAATCTTTTTTGAAATAATAATGAATTAGACATTTTAGCATGTCCGCAAGGGTTTTATTTCTGTGCACTTTGCAGTTTTATATTCCAAGCTTTAAGATCTGGTACTTTCATGTTTGAAGTTTATTTGTGTAGCTTTTGATGTACTGAGTACTATCGCCTGAAATCATCTTGCTGGGACATACCTGGAATTTAATATTTCTAAGGGGAGGAAGTCAAGTCTTATAGCAAAATTAAATTGTGCGAGTTTTGCTTGCTTCTCTTTTTTTTCTTTCGGTTGGTTTTTTTTTCCAAAGGAGCATAGCAGAAGACAGGAACTTGTTATCAAACTTCAGCATTATTTGTATCTATATTTTGAACTGCAAATCTTATATTCTGCTCTGCAGAAGTGGACGTAAAGGCGTAAGTGCAACAGGGCCTTAAGCAGGTTAAAGCTCCTCAATGTTCAGCCTTAATATTCCTGGGGTACTTGCTGTGATATAGATTGAGAAGATCACCTGCTTGCCAGGGCAGGGCAACCCTCTTCCTTTCCCTTTTTCTTCATGTCTCACACCCCTGTGACCTATGCAGAGAGCAGGGATATGTCTGCCTCACCCAAGGGGCTGCCTCTGACTTGTTATACACAGACCACACTTCTCAGTTCAGGGACGTCATAAAAGTCCTAAGAAGTGTTGGTCTCTGGCAAAATTTGGTGATGGTGCTCCTCACCCTGCTGTAGAGTTGTACATTTTGCCTAAGGTTTGAGTGCTTTGGGCTCTACCTTCTTTTCCAACACAAAGCTTTCAAACGTATGAGTCCCATGAGTCTTAACCACCAGCCTAAGGAGTTGGGCAGCTGTTTGTCACCCACTGAGTGTGAGAGTAATCCATGGAAAGCAGGAGGGTTTGAGCAGGAGTGATGGGTAATGGTTAGCTGGTAGTTGGGCTGCCTTAGCGCATTTCTACCCTTGCCTTACCTCTTGTGCAGCTGGTACCGGGTTCAGGATGCTGTGGGAATCTGCCTTTGACCATCTTATTGTTTCATCTGATGGAGCTAAAATGGTAGCAGATCAACAGTGAGATCCAGCACTAAGGAGAGAGAAATCAAAACACCATTTAGCTAAGTCCTTGACATGTCAGTACAAATTTTATTTTCAGATAGGGTGCAACATCATCTACTGTTAACACATCTATAATTATTAATTAAGACGGTGAATATATAATCACTGCCAAATGACAACAGAGGTCGATGTCATCAACAGGTTATAGAACCAAGTTCTGAATTTCATAACCACAACAACCAAATTCCTTCTCTCTGTTCCATTCCTGTTACAGCAAATGTGTCACAGAGCATGAAGCAACATGTTTTTGATGGATGCTCCATCACTATCTTCACAATCCTCCCATAATATGCTAAGAACAGGTGCATTGCAAAAAGTATCTTTTTTTGCTTCTGGTATTTGCCTGGCCTAGATGGGTGGGCAGGTGATTTGATCAGTGAACTAATTATGCTGTTCTGAGAATGTTACTATTAACTGGCAGTCTTACTTGCCCTTCTGGATAAGTTCAAGTGTGACACTTTGTTAGTAAACCCAATGTTGCCATTCGTGGATATCTGCAAGTCTCACAAACTTGAGTAGCAAATTTGAGCATAACTCCATTGTAGGAATTGTCTACTTGGATTAAAAACTTTTTTTTTAATGTAACACTACATTTAATAGTAAAATTTCATACTGAGAAGCTGTAATTAACAACAATAAATTTAGTATAAAAGTAGATTTAATATCAAATTTCTGGTGTATATTTTCCATTAGGGACATGATTGCTCTTTAGGAACAATGCTCTGTGGTCCTTATATACTGAATTTCTTGAGTAAATGCTTTTTCATCCTAAATACAGAGAAAAGTATCTCCCTGTGGATCCTTCTGTTTGCTTTTCTGGTACCAGTATTTTGGAAGTGAAGAGGACAGATTATTGAGTGGATTTGCTGATGTACCTAGTACTTTTCTAAGTGTGCCTATCTGAATACATACTGAGAAGCTGGTGTGATTTTGGTACCCCTGAGAGGAGATAAAACTATGGAGGCTTTGAAGATGTTGGTACCGTCATGCAAGAGGTCTGTCTAAAATAGCTGCACAGATCGTCTGTAGTAAAGAGAAGGAAGTTAGGTTATTTTCTCGCTTCTGACCATCCTACAATTTATCCATGCCTATGTTCCCTTGCTGCTAATAGGATTACTCACACAAGGAGCACAATAGCACTTTAGCCTTAAGCAGTTGGCCTCCACACTGATATACAAGTGAGCATGTCAGGTGGTGCTTGCTGTGATGCAAAGAAAAAACTAACTAAGAACTGGACTGGCTCTGTTAGAAGTCACAGATAACTAAAGTCTATTTTAATCATTTCTGTCACAGGAAAGTATTTTCTAAGTGTGTTATGTCAAAACATCCCAAGAAGTGACATGTAATCCAAGGCACATGTTTTATTCTTGATTACATTTGCAAATTCAATCTCAGTCTTTTCAAGGCATTTTGAATTTAAAGTAATATTGTTAAATGCTTGTGTTCTTGATATTTAACTAAAGCAGTGACACAGGAATATTCAATAAAGGACTTCAGTACAATAATTCATTTATTCACTGAATACCTTGTCTTAACAACTGACAATTTTTACAGATCAGATCCCTCTCCAGAGATTTAGTCATTCTCCAAAATGTAACAGCAAGAGATGAGGAGATGATAAAAAAATTTATAACACTTTTCATATTCAAATAAATACCGAACATAAAATACAGATGCTTTTCACCAGCTACATCACAAGACCTTTCAGTGTTTGCTCTCTACTTATCAACTCTCTATTTCATTAAAAGGGTCTTCCCTCAGTGTCTTTACAATGTCAGGTTCTGATAAAATTTTGCAGGGAAACAAATCCCATACATTTCGTTTTCTAAAGCTACAATGGTGTTTCTCACACTGACTCAGCCTGAGTGCCTCTGCTGTGCTAGGTTGTGTCAGTAATTTTCAGCATTTCATATTTCAATGTAAAATAATTTGTTTTAAATTTTGGCTATTTCTAAGCCCAGTATTTCTGTGCTTGAAAAGTAGCTTGAATGTAAAGGGCAGTGCGTGAGATCCTCTGTGTTACTGTAACATTCCAGTAGGAAAATTCTTGATTGAAATGACGGACATAAAGTGTGGTATAGCAGTTATTTTTTAAACATATACATCCTTTCATAAATTTGTGCTCTGCCCATGACATTTTTCCACTAAAGACAGACATGCTTAGAAGACAAATTTCCATGTGAATGGCAAGACATTTTGCAATCATTGTGTGAATGAAAAAGGGAAATGACAATCACTGATTTTAGACTATTTTATTTATATCATGCAGTAGACATTTCTAGTGTTAATTAAACTCTGTTTAAATTATGAGAAGAGTGAGATCCAGTCCAAGATAAATTCATGGTTCAGTTTGTGTCATTTGTACCTGTAGTTTGGATTTAATAGACCAAAATGAAGATATGTGTGGGGAGGGTATGTGAGAAAAAAGTGCATGCAAAGCAATGATGTGAATAGCATGAAAGAAAGAAAAGCCAAAGAAGAACACAGGTCTGACTAGATGTTGGTGGAAGTTTCTACTCACCTGTGATGGAAAGTGGTGTTATCAGAGCTGGTTCTCATAGAACTCTACATTAACACAGGAATTCTGCAAAATGTAATGTCTTGATCAACATGTGGTTTGCACCTCCAAGAGTTTAGATCTATGCCTAGCCATCACTTAAACAATATATTTTGACACAAAGCCTTGCTCATGTTGCTGCTAAATATAAAATTCTGTTTACAAAGATAAACATCCCTTTAAAAGGTGATAAAGACATAATGGAGAGGAGCCAAACTTTTGAATTGCTAACCCATTCTATAATGTGTGTAAGGTATACTTAAAAAACAGGAATGCCAGTTATGTTTGCAAGTGGCTTCAGATTAACAAGGGCAGATATAATCCAAAGTACTGCTTAAAGGTCAGTGAAAGGTTTAAAGGTTAAAACCCTGCTACCTTTTTTTTTTCACTTCAGACTCCAAGGGTTTCAAAAACAAAGGCCATTTCTACTCTCAGCTACACTAGTGTGAATTTAATATTCACAAGTGCTAGGTCTTAGTTGAATTGATGTGGATTTACAGCACAAGGACTTCCAGCTCTGGACCTATACTGCTGCTACTGTTGCTTGGTTGAAAGAACAGATTTTCTTCAGCTAACACTTTCCCCTTAAAGGAAAATAAATATATATCTATATCATCCATATCTGTCTATTTGTGAATTTAATATTCACAAGTGCTAGGTCTTAGTTGAATTGATGTGGATTTACAGCACAAGGACTTCCAGCTCTGGACCTATACTGCTGCTACTGTTGCTTGGTTGAAAGAACAGATTTTCTTCAGCTAACACTTTCCCCTTAAAGGAAAATAAATATATATCTATATCATCCATATCTGTCGATTTCCATGAAAATTTTCCATGGATTTTTCAGAGCAGATAAGCTGCACAATATACTCTGGATACACTGTAGAGGTTGGAAATAAGTATATCGGGAAAGGTGAATTTCCATATTAAATAACCTTTTTTGATAGTCATTATCTAGTAGCAAAAATAACAATCTTCCATCAGCAGTTCTACAGCACTTTTAAATGCACTGAAATGTTGGATTAACAGTACAATCATCATATCCCTAATTCTGTAATAACCTAACAGGAGCTATACCACTGAAAAGAAGAATGTCTTATCTCAAATAAGATTTCCAACTAAGATAATCTGAGGAAATATGTAACAACCCTGTCATCCTTGGGCAGCTTTATGTTTTCTTTTCTACTTGTTTTTCTAATATTAGCGGTAATAAAACCATACTATTTAGCAAAATCTTTAAAAACTCTCAGCCAATAAACAAGATTATTTACATATTTTCATCCTGGAGAAATATTTCAAATCTCCCTCTTGGACTCCGCTCTTCTTCGCATTCCCTGAGGACAGAAAATCTTCCAGGGGCTGGAAGAGTTCAGGGTCACTCCTGATACAAATTGCAACCACGATCCCCTTGAGCTCAGGGGCGCTGCCTTCACCTGCTCTCTGCCAACCACGCTGCCCACCAAAAGTCCATCTGCAATCCTTCTGTCCTGGCTAGGTGCACGAGCACTCACTACTGGAGAAAGTTGCTCAAAGAAAATGTAGAGAGTTTAGTGGTAAATATATAGAAAGATTACAAACCATGTTCTACGTATTCCCTTTCGGCACCTTCCCAGAATGTTATCCAGTGAGGTAACTGGGTTAACAGCAGCAAGGAGCCTCACAGGATCCTTCTTGGTCTTACATACTCTTTGCAATTGCCTCTTCTGGTCCTGTGTTCTCACAATCATTCTTCCTCAGATCCTTTCATTTTCACTTCTGTGCTGTCTCTTCAAGAGTCCCCTCAGTATCTTCGCTGCTCCCCAGAGCTCCTGCTCCCATTCATACCACACCATCCTGCCACTTTCCCATGCCTGCACAATATCAGTCCATGGGCAGTTCTCACCTCATGGTTCCCCATCTGGTTTTCCAACCACACAGCACTATGGATAGGCTTTTATTAAATTAATATTTTTACGCTTATTTTTTCTCTTTTGAAAAATCTCTGAAGGAGCTAGATATAAACTCTAAGTCATGATCTCATGCAGAAGGAAAGATGAAGTGTTGCATGAGAGCCAAAGAAGAGAAATGCCAGCCTTTTTATAATACATCGAAATATTCCTGAAAAAATACAGTATGGTTTTGGAAATTGCAACTGGCTTTATGACCCACCTTATGACTCATGGCTTGAAAATCTGCAAGACTTTTCTTCCCCTTGATCACATACCTGTAGAACCACTTCCAGCAAGAATAGTTGCTGATGTGACCTTGTGGGGTTTTTTTCGCTTTTCAACCTTTGTAAATAGTCATATAAATAAATTCAATTGCTTGCATATGGAAGGATCCACAAGAATGACAACTTAGGCAATGTATATTCATTTCAAAAGTCAAGGAAATATTGACGGAAAACACTTCTGCATCTTCCACTGGAATTACTGAATATATTAGATTAAACATATAAACTTCACTTTGCTATTCAAGTTCACCAAGCATGTTTGGAATACCAATTATTCTATTAACATACTGACATGATCTAGTCAAACCAAATTAAATGTGTTTTGGGGTAATAAAATGCAAAGCCTTATATAAGTATCATCGCTTTTTTAAAACAATGGAGAGACAGAGATATCTGCAGAAGAAAAACAATATTTCCACAAAACCTGTAAATTAAAATCATTATCCTCAGCCTCGCCATAAGCATCTTTGCCTCTGGAGCATGGACCAGCTGTCCTCAAAATGAAATTTTAGTTTCAGAAAGGCCTTAGGAAAAATAAACAAAATACAGTGATCTGCTATTTATAAAAAAGAAGTTGTCTCTAATTCTGTTCCTACTAATCAGCATACCGGCCAGAAGAAAAAAAGAAAATACTTTAAGAATAAAAATTCTCGACGCCTTAGAGGCTTAGAGAAGCATCTGAAAGGCAAAGTTTAATTTTAAGTAAGCCATCACATTCTAACCATGACATTGGCTTAACAACCTGTACAGGCTCAGATGCACTGTCTTATGCCAGATTTTCCAAACTGTGAAACTTGAATGATATTTCTTACCTTGTTCAGGACAGCTGACACACTTTATTTTGAACAATACTTGATTTTCTTTGTCCCCTTGCCTGCTCTGGTGCAATAGGGTCTGCCTTTTAAGCATTTTACTGTGACATCCTTGTTATCTGTTACCTCAAAGTTTTTGATGATGACATATAGGTACATGATGCCTTGTAAACAGTAAGGTTCAAAACTGCTGAACTTGTGCATCCATGCGTTAATCTACACGCAGGAATAATCTACTTAATGAAAAGAGGACTGGGGAAAAGCAAAGTCTGTCTGTAAGCTCAGGGTATGAGTGGTAGCATGGGCTGTGGCTGGCACTAAGAAGATCTAAAACTGCCACTGAGCCATTGCATGGTTCTGAGGAAGCCATTTCATCTTTCTTTTGTGCTTTTCTTCTCAGCCTTCAACTCTCCAACCTGCCAGCCCTTCACAGCAAGATCTGTCTCTTATGATATGTGTCTCACAGCAGGAGCTCATTTGGGGCTTCCAAATAAAAGCTGATTGGGAATTTTTCAACGAAATGAATTTTCATTAGAAAGTGCAGCTCTGTTTCAGCGCAGTTCCGCAGTGCAGTTGTGGGGATGCTCACCCAGTGTGTGAGGAAGCAAATGCAGCTAATGACTCCGAAGAATGCATTGTTACAGGAAGTAGATCATCTCTAGCAGGTACTGTGGAGTGCACCTTGCCCGAGGATAACTATCAGGCTGTGGGTGAATTGACACAGTCATCTGCAGTTAGAGAGACAGCAGGTCAGGAATGTGAACTTGAGTATGCTAGGGACGATCACATGTTCTTTTGTTGGGGGCTGTGTTTGTTTGTTTGTATAAAAACAAACCTTCTTAAAGCACTTACGTTTGCTACAAGAAAGAACTGGAGCATCAATGGAATGCTGGGAAGTTTCATGTGTAGATTTACTTGGTCTCACTCAGTTCAGCTCTGAACCCTGCCTGGTGTTAAGAGTGAGATCAGATGTATTTTAACTTGTAAAATACTTACAGTCTAAAGGAGATAACTTCAGAATAAATAATGAACATATATTTGAGGAGCCAAAAAGGAAAAGGATTTATTTTTAAAAGAATTCCAAAGAAAAATGGAAAGGTCTCCTGGTAATGAGTTGTCCTTAGCATGAGGAAGGAGCCCACAGTAGGCAGGTGTGGGCAAAGGGATCAATCAGACCAGTAGACCAAAGGGAATAGTAAAAAAATTCAGTGAAGAAAACAGGAAATTAAAGCATGGAATTAGGGGTAAGTTGTATGGGGCTTTAGTAAGTTTGGATGTGCCCTACTCAGAGAAAGAAATAACCAGAAACTTCCAAAAGTGATACCACTACAGTTTTTAGAACATTTCCTTGGTAGATCCTGAATGTTAATTCTAGTGAAACACACTAAAGAGAGAAACACTTGAGAAAGAATTTGTTTCTTATGAAAAAATTCTGTGGCTATGAAGCAGATCTCCACTGCATACCAGTATAAGTTGCTACTTGTGTAGAACACTGCAGCAATACTAAAATGGCAGTGCTGAAGGGAAGATGTCTTGTCTCCCTTTTCTAGCCCCTCTTCAGCTCCTTTTACTGTCTGCTGGCATAAAATACCCTGTGTTTGTAATCCAGAGAGCAGCTGAGTCATATCAATTCACATGGTCACTTTGAGCTGAGTATGACTGCGTTACCTATGTGGCATCCTCAAAGAATATGCAAAATGTCATTTGCTGAAGTGGCAACTCTGCAAACACGTCTCCAGGGGGCATTTTGTACAAAAGTTAAGAAAATCAGGAGTATCCTATCACTTAGGCTACAGATTTGTACCGGGCCACGCACTATTCTCTCTTTAGGTTTTGTCTACCATATGCCAATTCCGTGTGCACAACTGTGAACCTGGGATGAGTGTCCAGGCTCCACTGTAACTGCTGTCAGGAGACACAGCTGCCTGGCATTGGCATTGCCACTGTGATCACCTTTGAGGAAAATTAAGGCCTTAAGCTTGAGCTGACTCTGTGAGTTTCCGTTCTCTGACTGTTCACTTTAGACTCAGAAGAAATCATTTTTCCAACTTGCAGAACAAGGAGAATATAGGGAGAAACAAGTCAAACATTGGAAGAACGCTCAATGAAAATATTGCATCGACAGTACAGATTACTAACAAAACCTCCAGAGCAGGCTCCTTTGCAACGGAGACTCTTCCAGTGCAGGATGATGAGCTGCATTACTTCCTCAGCAACAAACAAAATATCTGTATCCTTTTAAATCATACAACTAAAAAACCCCCAACGAACTCTGGAGTCTTTTGTGGGATAAAGATTAGCCCATGAAACTTCTGCTACATAAATTCATCTTAAAAAGGGAAAACTTTGAGACAAACAAGCACTGACCTGTGAGTGAGACTTAAGCATACATATAGATGAATTCAGAGATGCAGCCCCGTGATGGGAAAATACCCAGAGTAATAAATGTTTACAGAGGAAAGTTCTGTGGATTTTCAGGCAGGGAACAACAGTGGTTACCTCCTGCTGAAATATCATAGCCGCAGTGAAGTGGCAAAGACGACAACTGACATGTTAGAGACACATAAACCTATCCTTACAGGGCTGACAACTTGGTATGATTGCTCTCCAAAGATAACTTTATAACTTGCTGAAGTGTGACTTAAGGATGCCCTGGAGCAGCACTAACCTGTGTACCTTTCTTGTGGGTAACTTTTTATAAGCTATAGCTTTAGTTAATAGCTTATGCAATTTTTCATTTGACCTACGGGTGTC
This sequence comes from Atrichornis clamosus, assembly GCA_013400975.1. NCBI lineage: Eukaryota > Metazoa > Chordata > Aves > Passeriformes > Menuridae > Atrichornis > Atrichornis clamosus. The sequence continues at coordinate 184,161 of WBMZ01009919.1, forward strand.
CCATGTGGGTGGGATTTTCAAAAACACTCAGGCCCAAATCCACAAAGGGATTTACACAAAGATGATTGCACCTATAATATGTATTAGGGAGCAGCACAGAAACTTGGCCACAATTTAGTCTGTAATCTAGCAAGAATACAGGAGAGGGTCTGCAACACCCTTAAATGTTCACCAGGAAATCTACCCATGCTTATACGTGTGAAATTGCTCTGAATATAGTGATGCCTTAGCTCTGCTTTTACTGAAATGGAGTAAAATTTGGCATCAGGCAAGTGCTTTTGAAAAGGCCAGTATGGATATTTTCTTTTCCTTACCGTAACTTTGATCCTTTCTAAAATACATTTTAGCAAGAAGTACTTGAATTTTATTAACAGGTAGACCACTTCAGCAGGAAAAATGTGTGTGATTTTTATTTCAGTGTTTTGTTTTTCAAGTGAACTATTATGCACACAGGCAAGACTAAAAAGGATGATAAAAAGGACAATAATACAATATCCAGTTTGGTCCCAGTGATGTTTGCTGTGCTTAATCTGAAACAGTTGATAGTCTCTGCATGCACCTTGAGATCTTTGAGTACATCTTCCCTTTTGATGCTGGCAAAGAGCAGGGGTGATACCTTCATATATGTCAAACACTAGGATAAATTTTGTCCTCCATGGGAAACAAGCCACAAGCAGCGGTGTGTCTTATGAATAAGCCCTTAGGGAACCTGCTTTATTTCCACTTTTCCCCCTGTCTTTTCACAAAGCCAAACCATCCCCCGTGGCATTTGAACACACAGAAGACAGATGCATTTGAAAATCCATAAACAGTCAAACTAAATATATGTGAAAAGCTGAATCCCTTGCAATGCCATGCCAAAAAATAGGTGCCAGACTGACAACTTCTGCATGAAGGCTGGATGCGGGTTTGCTTCCTCAGACCCAGAGAGCCTTCAGCAAATGTCTCTGAAGAAGAGCAAAGAGCAGGTTGATCTGGCCTCATGCCTGTGGAGCAGGCAGCTGTGTTTCTGAAGGATGGTGCACTGCCAGAACATTGCAAGCTAAACTCTCAGAGCCGTGTTCTGACCCCAGTCAGTGGCAGAATCTACACTCCTCGGAGTGGGGAGAGAGTGTCTTTGAAGCAGTGGAAAGCCTCAAGGCTCTTTATAGCTCCTTAGACTGTTGAGTGTAGTGCTGGCAGAACAAACTCATCTGACCTTCACTATGACAGGCAATAAACACAGTAAACCAAACTCAGGGTAAACTGAGGGCTGCAGAGTGCACTGGAGAAAAGTCTTTGTTTGTCCTCTAGGAACAACATTAGGGAAAAGCCTATAAATTTAAGAATTTCTAGGACTAACGACAGAGTCTCTGCTGACTTCCAGGGAGGTGTCAACTGCAGATAAATAACAGAAATCTTAAAGACATAATAGGACTTCATTGCAAATGCATTTTGAGTTTATTCTGCTTGCACCCAAAGGACAAACAAAGCATGGTAAGACTGCAGCTGCTGTAGCTCTATGATCTAAGGATAAGGTTAAAACTGCTGGAAGAGGCAGTATTTTCATTTAAACCAACTGTTTTCACTAGGGGGAAAAAAGTTTCAGACACAAGTCCTCCTTAGTATACAAAAACCTTCCTCCATTTCTTGCTATTAGCTATTCTAGTAGAAGAGGTTTCTTTTCCCTTAAACTTTGCCTTGGGAACAAAGTGAGGTCTGAATTCAGTTCTAAAGCAAAATGCCGGGTGATCTATGTCTACACAGCAAGTAAGCACTGAAAATATTAATTGGGAAGGCTGATGAACTCATAATACTTCCTAAGACTTATATGATTTTTAAGTTAGTCAGAATAGAGGTTTTTCCCCACTGTGCATATTTTGTAGGCATAGGGATTTAAAGTCACATCCTTGCAGAAAGTCATCACAGAGTATCTGAATACTTAAGTCCTAAGAGTGAAATGTGGAGCCTCTGGAACTGGTACAGTTATAAGAGTGCACAGAACTTGTAATAGCATGTTTGTAATAAGGTGGAAGTTGGTATAGGGAATAGGAGAAGAGGAAGGTAGATTTTACCCTAAAGCGCTTCCCCTCTGGCTTTGATAAAAAGTCAAAGAAGTATTTTATGCTGCACACACTTCAAGATTTGCAGCCTCTTGTCCTCACTGATAAATATCACTTAAATGCAATAAGAGAAAAATTACATAAAAATAATTTCAGCTACTGCCTACTTCATGGCATGACCTAAAGTGGTGCTGTTGTCCCTCAATGTCAAAAATATATTCCTTGTCAGATAAAATGCACCATTCATCATTTGCTGCTAAACAAATATTTTTGTTGGTTCTAGCATTTCATTCCTTTCATGCTTTCTAGTTCTTAAATGAGATAAAATCTGAGATGATGCTTCAGGATCATAGAACAAGGAAGTAGGTTTCTTTTTAAAGGTCTCTTGCTTCAAGGAACTAAGATGTTTCTTCTAAGTATTCATTGCAACAGCCTGGAAAACTAAGGAAAAGTGACACAAAAATACCATATGCAGACAGATTTGGGGTGAATGTTCTCAAAAATTGTTTTCTCTTACACTTGCACATTGTGAACTTGAGCATTATGTCCAAAAACTTGATAATGAACTGCTGAAAAAGTAACAGAAATCCAAAAGCAGGATAGTCTCCTAGAGCCTGGAGTCCAGAGCAGCTACATTACATCTCTGAAGCTGCTTTAAAGTCTGTCATTCTTACCCTATTTTGGCACCTGATATAAAAGAGGGTAGTAACACTATTTACTCTCACCCATTTATTTCCAGTTACTCTTCATTTTAATTACAGGTTCCACCAGAGATTTTCTTAATGTGTTTCATTACTTTCATAATGTGTTTCAGTACTTTGGCCAGCATGAAGGGTTTCTCTTGGCACCCCCCAGATGCAGTAGCATTATAAATATATTCAGTGCTAGAGTGAGAAGCAAATTCTTTAAAATAACGCAGATCTCAGCATACATGCATATTCATACATAAGCAGGAAGGCACATTCAGCATTAGCCCGAACAGAGGACATCAGGTAACTCAGCACAAGTGCAGAAAGCAAGTAGAAAATGAGCCTTGATCAAACAGTCTCTACTTCATTTATTTTTGTCCTGCTCTGACTGCTTGTAACTTATAATTAGTCCCTGCCTGCAGTGGTGTGGTTCCAAAGAACGGTGGATTAGGGAGAAACTCTAGAATTTCTCCGTAACTTGACAAGTTATAACCTGAAAAGCTACACTTAGTCCATTAAAGATTTTTCACGGTGACATTTTAGTGCAGCTTGGGAAATATGCCACTGTGCCATTTATCATTTTTAGGGCATGGACAGTGGAAAGGAGGTTACTATGAAGAACAAAATAAAATGGATTACACATACAGAAGTGAGGTGAACAATACTGATAAATATACACCACTGAATGTCAGCAAATGTCACTTGAGAAGCCATTTGCAGCTACCAGAACAGCCTTGCAAACCAGCAGAAGTAGCAAAACCAGGCAAAACAAGTTGGGTGTACTCACTTCCACATGAATAAGCAATAAACCTCTCTGAAGTTACACCAGAAAGTTGTTAAACTTGATAGATGAATCCTTTCCAAATTGTTCTGTCGCATACTGTATATGGCTACAGAGGTCTGTGGATGGTGAGAAAGTGAAAGCATTGCTGAGAATGCAACAGTTGAAGCATTTTTGTTCAAACATTTGTGTTCTGTATTAAAGGAACAGTAGGAACAAAGAAGTGATTCATCACGCTGGTTTTTTCTTCCATAGGGCTGCTCTTTTTTTTTGTCTAAACTTCATTGTCAGAACTATTGCATTATTACTATTTCTCCTTCGAATACATCTGCCACTCTACCAACAGGACTTAGAGTTTAATCTATTTGGGGGTGGTAGGCAGAAACATTGCAAATTAAAGCTTCTCTGCTGAAAACCTAATGGCAGCTATCTAGCATGCCATCTAAGTGTAAGTGAAAGACCTGCAAGACATCTATCTTTCCAGCAGCATCTGCCTTGTAGACCTATGGATCAGCTCCATTTTGGGTTATAGACAAGCTGACCTGGAAAAAGTTCTCCCTATGAAAGTTATAATACTTGAGAGACAATATCAAGATTCCTGCAGACTTATTTTAATCTGGGCTGTCTGCAGCCTCTTGAACCACTGCTCTTCATTGATAATAAACTGAAGATCTTTGACTCAGAAAAAATCTCCCAAGAAAAAGAGGAGTTCTTAAAATATCAGAAGCTCTGTCTGTTTTTATATTTAATTTTCCATGAGATTCTTCCTCCCAAATTCTAATTTATCTTAGCAAAATCAGAGACAGCCTGCATCATTTTGATTTCATGAGACTGTTATCCCCAGACATCACACTCATGCAAATTTCAGATCAGTTTTGTTTTCATTAGTGAAAAGCAGCAACATGGATCACATAAAAGGGGTCATACAGGAACTCCTTTATTCAAAATATTTCATACATCTTAAGATATGCTGATTGTAGAACTATTTCAGTCAAACTTCTCACCATATGTTCATGTAAAAGCTATAAACAGCCAGCCCTACAATGGCGTCCTAAAACCAGGGAGTTTAAATCTTTGCAAAGAACAAATTACTTTTACTTACAGAACCTGTAGATGGAGTAAGGGCAAACCTTCCTTTCTTGGGCAGGATGTATATACAGTGAATTTTGTACAAACTTTGTACAAGCCTTCACTCTATTCTTGCAAAATCAAAATCAGAAGTGATCCTTATTAGTCAAACCAAACCCTTTATTAAATTAAGTGTAAAGTCTGGTTTAGAAATTAACAATGAACATTGGAAAACAAAGATTAAACAGATGGGTTGAACTTTTCTGAACTGCTCCCCGCTCCCCTCGCCCCGATCCTTTGAAAACTGAAGTAATCTTGGAGGCAAAACAGGCATTTGACAGCATCTGTAATCCAGAAGTTCTGTAGATGTTGTGCGGCTTCTTTGGTCTCTTTTTTTATTTCTCTGTCAATTTGAATAGACACAACAGAGTCTCTAGGAGTGATGCTCACAAGCTGAGAAGGCAAGGACTGAAGACTGTGTCGGATGCAACTAAAGGAAAAAGATCTATCAGTTTTTTACCTGATCATGAATATCAGTATCCTCCAAAGCTTCTCTTTTTACATAAAAGCATACAGTTTGGTGAAAAGCACAAGAAAGCTTATTTATCATTTATAGGTGAAATTTATTATGTTACATAATAATATGCCTAATGGGTTTATTTTGAAATTCTGAGTTGTAGTATATTTGCACACACTCGTCTTCAAAACAGACAAAAATACAACTTCTTAAAGGGTATTTGAAAAGTAGAAATTCTTGGCCAGGAGGTTTTAAAAAAATTCCTGAACGAATAGGCAGCATGTGAATAAATATGCTGATTTTGCAACAAGCACTGAAAAGAAACTTCTGGGTAGTAGCTTGCTTAGCCTTATGAATGGTTCAATCCTTCCTTCCTCCGTCCCAAGCATGAAAGCTGCTATCCACACCCCAGACCTGACCTAAACTACTGAATGTGATAGGGAAGTGCCTACTGACGTTGGATGAGGCCTGGCAGCCTCCAGGTTTGAGCCTGTAGGCCTGCATAAGCCCAAAGCCAACCTGTGCTCCCCCATAACCAAAAGTCCTTCCAATGCAGCTGCTAAGGTATGTGCAAAATATTTGAAGCGCTTAATCAGACAGATCTTGTCCTTCGGAAAAAGTAGAAATTTTGCCTGAATAAAACAGTCCAGGTCTTGCTTGGGTACAGATGGTAATAATGAAAAATTATAGTTTCTTTTATCAGGGTTTTTTGTTATATTTGTCTTTCTGAGTAAAAAGAACATATAGTTCTAAAGGGCAGGCGGAGCAACTTGTAATTTTTTGCTCTTTATTATTTTAATGGCTAAACATTGTAATACTAGCTAAACAGAAATTCTTGTCTGTTAATAGGTTCCTCTAGTTTGTAATAAATAGGAATACTAATGACTAAAATTTGGTATGCATTAGCTTTTGTAGATCTTTTCTTTACAGGCTTCATTGACATTCAATATGGCAAGCTTCCTTTGAAACATATTTATAAAATAACTACAGCATAATTAAACCAACAAAGCCATCTTTTAAGTAAGCTTAATAGCTCAGTTTTTCACTCTGTAAATTTTGTATTTTAAGGAGGAAAAATAGTTATACTCAATTCTACTGTATATTTCATTTTGCATAAAATATTTTCTTTTCATTTGCAATTTGTGCATATCTAATTCTTGACAACTGTGATTATTAATAAATGTGCATGAAAAACATGCTTCAGAGGATCTTCCACAAGAATATTTTTTGTTAATGAGAACTAAAACATATCTTGACAAAGACAATATATGTAATATATATGTGTATATATACATATTTTAATAGCTAATGGTGGTATAAACACAGAAAAATTGATTAATAGATATGGCAAGTAATACTCAAAGTGGATGCTGTTTGATGAATGTAACTAAAAATATTTTAATTATATAAAAGCAATAGGTAAATAAAAGCAATTATATTTAATTTCGCTTTCAGCTTGTGAACATTTTCTGCAAGCTTTAATAGACGGGAGAGCTTGTGCAGAAGGCTAATGGTACAGCCACTGCTAACATTACTCATTACGGTTTCTAAGCAGTACTTATCCTAAGGTGTTTCTCTGGAAGACTACAATGTTCTTCATAAGGGTACTTGGAACCTGATGACTCTAATTCGTAATAATATACACCTCATTCAGAAAATTAAAGTTTACAGAGTCCTCAGCAGTTTGAAAATCTTTATACTATTTAGAACCATGATCATGTTTACTTAAGGACAAGGTAAAAAGTGATAACTCGCGTTGTAATAAGTGGAACCTCATAACAGTTTCTTAAACACTGTCCTCTACAGGCACAATAATATTGAGACCCCATTTACGGTATGATGAATAAAAACAGTTGACATCATTGTTATAATCTTTATTTAAAACTGTTACCAAGGTTACTAATTACCATCACAGTGTGCAACAGGTCCCTCTGAAGCAGTATCTTTACAGATGAACTGTAACGTGTAGGATTATAATAAAAGGCATAAGGGATTATGCACAGGCAAAAATGTTGGAAATAACACAAACACATCCACATTATACAGTGCATCACTTAGCAAAACCTCTGCTTTCGGTGCTGAAATACAAAATGTGGCTTTTTGTTTCATTTGAGTGTTTAGGGAGATGTTGACTATATGCTGAAGCGGCTTCACAAATGTCGGAGAGCAGAGGAGGCAGGGGCTATAAGGGCCAATAAAACCTGCTGCTGCTGGAAAATGTTCTCACGTCGTCTCCACTCTTAGCAGGGCACCTGGTTTAAGGGAAAATATGCCTCCATTGTGTTAAGCAGGACTGCAGGGAGAGAACACGGAGCTGGCGGGGGCACGGCCCGCAGCCCTGGGCTGCCGAGGCTGGGGCGCGTCCGAGGGCGGCGGCGGAGCCCGGCCCTGGGCACGGGGGATGAGGCCGGGCCTCCATCGCCTCCAGAGGGGATCTCACTTGGGGCGACAGGGTGGCTAAAGGGAAAGCGAAGCGGCAGGTGACGTCCCACTCGCCCGCCACCTTCGTCCCCCGCTAAGTCACTCTACCCCGCCCTCAACTTAATGACACAAATCCGGGCTCTTAAAGTATTTGCGACTGATCGTACTCGCTCATTTATAAATAATGATCTCCATATAGATGCATAACAACAACATACCAGAAGTGTTTGGGGAGAAATCCGATTAAAGTCTATAGCTTTTTTCCCCCTTCTCTCGGAGCAAAAGTCTTGCCACAGGTCAGCTGCCGCAGCCGGCCCACACCGCGGAGTTAAAGGGAAGAAAAGGCTCCAAGCGGGCCGCTTCCCACCCCGGGCGGCGGGAGGGGGCTGCCACCGAACCGCTCGCCCTGCCGGCCCTGCGCCCGCCCGGCCCGGGAGGGAGGCTCGGCCGGGCACTCTGGGGGGAGGGAGCCGCCGCCCTGGCTTCAGCGTGAACTCGGAGCCCGGGACCGATTTCCCCCCGGCGCCAGCATCCCCGGGCAGGGGCGTGGGGCCGCCCCTCTCCGCCTGGACCGGCCCGGCCTGGGGTAGCGGTGACGCAGAAGTGTGCTTTCCTTTCCTCTTTCGGGCGGTTTAGGGGAACTAGAAAAACAAACATCGGCCCGTTTCATGAAAAGGTGGAGAAAACTTCGAAGGGAAAGAGAGCGGGGCACATCCTTTTAGAGGAAGGACAAGGGTTCTCTGAGGAGGGAAAACAAAAGATGACAGTGGTGGCTGTAACCCCACCATGAACCAGGGACCTTCTGGCCACGCTCGGAGAGCTAACCTCCCCGGACTTCCCATTACCTCTCCATGACACTTCACTAATGCTCACACAATGGCCAACTGAGCAGTTTAAGTAAAGATATTTTAACCTGAACTAAACATTGTCTCCAGACAATAGGATGCAAAGCAACATCTGGTACCACACATAAACAATGCTGTGCAACAGCATATGCTCGACGTCTGGAAGTTTATGTCAACGCTAAGCAGCCGAAGAGACTGTCGCTGCTCGGTATTAAATCTTAATAAATGGCTCTTTGCCGTGCTTCCGAGATGAGCATCTAGGATCCTTCCTCTCAGGGCATCCTCTTCAGGTTGAGATTGCCCGGTAAGACATCTTTCGGACCCCACCCGCGCCTCTTCCCTCCCTCCCTCGGAGCGAACCACCAGTGAGAAATGCCACGGGAAGAACCCGTGGACCGACCTAGGAACAACACCTTGTTACCCCTTCCCCGCTGTGACTCCGGCGGGCACGGCTCGGCCACCGGCGCCGGTGGAAGCGGCCGACCCTGAATGGCCAACTTCGGGGACGCGCATATCTAAAGAGGCTCTAGGCTAATGAAACAACGGGAGGTGACTTTTGCAAACAGCTGTTCCTCATACATATTTCATTATACAATCAGATAATGCGTCTTACCACCTTCTCAATTATTCACAGATAAACATTTTCAAGACGTTTTGACATCTGTCTTAGGGCCTGCTATTAATTTAGTAATCACTATGGTTAAAAATGTATGGGGACTGCAACCTCACAAAAACTCGGATTTCACTTGCAGGAACAACTACCGTAAGAACTCCCCCTTAAGCAGCTCATCAGGTCAAAGAGAGCCCCGAGATGAAGGGAGCGCAAGATCTTCGCCCTGCAGACCTCGGGCTGCCGCTCCGGGGGGGCTGCGCCTGCCGCGCGCATCGTCACTGTGTTCCCGGGGCTGTGCAGCTCCCGGACCCTCCCGGCGCCCTCCGGAGCTCACGAGGAGAAACGGTGGGCGGAGGAGGCCGAGGAGGGAAAGAGACAGCACTTTCCCTCCCTGGCAAGCCAGGAAAACACCCAGAAAAGTCGCGTCTGTCTCTTCCGTCGGGCTCTTGGCACAAGAGCTCCCGCTTCTCCCCGCAGGAGAAGGGCGGTCACGGTTGCCTCGGGTCGCCCCGGAAGGGGACACCTGCCCGGCCGGGCGAATGCTACGCCAGCCCTCCACCCAGTGTCTCCGCCGGCTGGGGACAGTGAGGTGCCGGTGGCAGTTCCTGTGGTTTCGCTCCCCGCGGAACAAAGTCCGCGGAATCCCGGCCCCGTGCAGCGAGACGCGCTCGTTCTTTCAGGGCGTCGGGAAACTTCTAACAAAGTTTGTTTCACTGCTGCTGAGCTCGTTGTAAGCCGGCAAAGCTTTAGGAAGTTGCAGCATCTTAAAACTGCCTTTTGTGTCTCTTCCTTGGTAGTAATCCCTTTTCTCAAAATAAAGCGCACACCACCCCCAAAACGCACTTGGCACGCGCACAGCTACCACGTTACACATGAACGTTAAAGGGCGAGTTAAACGAGCAAACGGGTGAATCAAATCTCGGCAACTCTTTCAGACATTTTATTGATTAAATTAAGCTGCTCAGCGCCTCTTTCCTCCCTCCCTTCCCCAGGTTCCGTCTTTTTAACCTCAAAATTCACACACTATCGGCGTCCTTCACGACCGCCGCCCTCCCCTCCCGTGCCCAGGTAAGTGGATGGAAACGTTTGTGTACTTTTCCCGTCCTGCTACATAAGATCTTGATTACAAATAGTTTCTAGAGCTGGAATCTCGCCAGTAATAAAGGGAATCTGTTTTGCAGAAGGAGCAGGACCCACGCGTGAGCAAAACGAGGATGAAATAGTGTTTTCAGCCTGGCCGCACTCCTCTCCCCGTCTCTCGGGGGATTGGCCGCCCCGACCCGCCCCTGCGTGGGGTCCGCCGCTGCCCGCCAGCTCCACCAGCGTCTCTGCTCGACGCATCCCGGCGGGTACCCTGCTGCGGGTGAGTGTGCTGTAAAAGCCCATCCTGAGTCCCAGCCGTTATTTTCATTTTAATCCCACCGCCAAGAAGAGTGCCAGCACACAGGATGGTTGGGAGTGTAAAGGCCTTTCTGCCTCGCAGGTGGCGAAAGGCAGAGGAGGATTTGGGAACAGCCAGAAGAGGTGATGCTCTGGAAAAGGAAACGAGAACTCTTAGTGCTCCTTCAAAGTATTACCCACATTTGAAGACCTTGCCTTCTCTTGAAGGCTCTGTAAACAGTAAAAGGGTTAGTGGTGAACTCCGAGCCTCTGGTTCAGATCTACCTGGAACCCGTGATTTTAGAAGTCCGAAATATGGGAAATCGGGCTATGAATGTGCGGAGAAAAGACCCTTCCACCTCAGCAGCATTCATAATATTTTAAAGCAAAATGTCAAAAGCCCGCTGGAATCTCTCCCCCAGCCGCTCTTGAATCGGTCGTGCACTCACTCCGAGCCGGTCTGAGCAGACCTATCTCTTGACTTCAGCTCTCTAAATCCTTGTATAGTTTCAACAGTGTACTTGCAACTGTGCCCCGCAGAGCCGTCCTACTCCCCGTCCCTACCCCAGCCTCAAGACGTCCTTTGCCCTACTGATGTGTGGAACAGCTAAACAGGGCAAAAAGACGAGAATTGTATTCGACAGATGCTGCTCACTCGTGAATAACAGGTTCAGCGCATACGGTATCTCTCACCATTATCCTGTAAGTTAATATCGAGTAGCAATAGCTGTCTAAATATCAAAATCTATTTATAGGGGATGCAGAGCTGTGACCTCTCCATATGACCTTCAGGAACAGCAGGCTGGAAAACTGGGCAAATAAAGAAAGGGGGGGGGAAAAAGGATAAGCCCAGGATTACAAGGGAGATTCGTGCGTGGCGGAGCTGGGCTGGGCTGTCTTTGTTCCGAAATCCTGAGAGGACTTGAACCTTTAGAACGGCACCGGCCCTGCGGCCCAGGGGAGGAGCGGCTCTGTCCGGCTTCTCTGTGTCCCTGCCGCGATCGCGGGTATTGCTTCCTCCACTTCTGCACAGCCATAGAAGTTGTTGTTCTCGGGTTTTGGGTGGGGTTGGTTGGTTTTTTTCACAATTAAAAAAAAGACAAAAGAGCGCCGTTGACTAAGGAGCAGGTCTCAGTGAGAACTGAGGGAGTGGAGAGCTCAGCAAAGTGCAGACCCACATCTTAGGAAATCACTTTGCACGGAGGGAGACGGGTGATGGGGAGCGGGGGATTATTTTCCTATTTGTCGCCTCATAGCCTTCCCAGCACAAACGGGGGTGCGTGAAGGGAGCGAGGTTATGGGAGTTTTCCCAGTCCCTTCCCGGCAAGCAGCAGGATGGGGGAAGCTGGGCGCTCTCCGGCGCTGTCCGGAGGTGCCTGGGGCCCCCGACAAGGCGAGTGCCGGGGCCTTGGGCCGGGTCCCTGTGACACCCCGTACTCTCGGGGATCACTCCCCGCCCACCCCCTTTTCCAACGGGCGGGGAGGGGGAGGATGCTCCGTAGGGTCCCAGAGCAGGGATCAGTGTTACAAAGCGCATCCCCTCGGGGGTAGTTGGAAAAGGGGGGATAGCAGTGGGGGCTAAGAAGAAAAGAATACTCCCAAAGTTCTTTTTCCTTTTTTTTTTTTTTTTTTGGAGCCGCCGAGTGCTCGTCCAGTCTGAATTAACAACTGCATGAAACTAGACTAACTGCGAACCCGCCCTCCCCCCGCCCTAGCCCCAGCTCCCGGAGGTAATATGGCGCCTGTGAGCGAGAGAAGCACTTTTCTCGGTGTTTAGCTGTTGAAATGTGCTCCCTGAAGGTCACACCAGGCGACTCGCCCCTTGGCTGTCGCGCAGGGCCGGGGCGCAGGCTGGGCCGGGCCGGCGGCAGCGCCCGCAGTCCCGGAACGCCATCCCGCCGGGGACAACAGAGCGGCACGGGGCGGTTTCCTACAGCCAAATATGCTCCGGCTCGGCTTTTCCTCCCTTTTACGTTTCTGTGTTTACAAGGGACTCGTACCCAGCTTCCCCTTCTATCTTATTAGGAAAAAAAAGAAACAAAACCAAAAACTAACCAAAACACCCAACAATCGACAACCTAAACCAATTCGGGTACCCTAGAGAGTTATTCCTTGTGTCTGGAAATTAAAAGGCTCAAATCTCCTACGTGACCGTGTTGAGACACGGGAGCACTACTCGCAGCTACTTTAAAGCGCCAGTCTCAGTTGGTTTGGAGGTCGGAGCTACTGTTCTTCAGAAAGAGAAGTGTAGTTCAGGAGGCAAACTCTGTCCCCGGGGGGTGTGCAGGCTCTCTTGCCGCCGTCTAAGTGCACCTACCAAGGGAAAAGAGAGGTAGGGCTGCTAACCGCCCTGCTTAAATGTTCTCTGCTTTCACCTACCGGGGGCTAAGCAAGGAGCGAGCTTCTCTAGCTATCCGAATAAAATTAGAAAGATTATTTTTTTAAAAAAGGTATTCTTGGCAATTGCGTCCCACTTGAGAAAAACGTTTGGGAGAAAAAGAGATCTCCCAAACTCTTCCCAACACACTTGGCAATAATCTCCTTTTAAATCTTGGGTCTTGCTACCACATTAGTCTCTGTGATATTGCATTCCAAAGAAAATAGACTGGGTATTAGAAGAGGAATCCCCTCTTCCTAATGAATATTTACCCTGAGGTCATTACATCCGTAATGGTCCTTGCTAACTTACCTTGCTCCCCTCTTTCTCTGCTAGAAACTGGGATTTCAATCACAATGCCCTCGATTTTAAAGTGCCGTGTACCATTTAATGGCGGGGTGCAGAAGAGGTTAGAATATTATTGACTTCATGCAATATATAAGATGGATACATTTAAGACTTTTAACTTTTTGTTGCAATGACACGCTGTATTTTTATGAGATACCTATTATGCAGACAGAACCATTGTGCTGTAGCTGCCTCACAGTTGCTGGATCGTTTCTATCAGATGAAAGATTTTGAATAGTTTGCTTTCAACAATGCATCCTTTTGGTCTTGATACAAAGAATGTAGGCATGGTATACACTTAAACAGCTCTGTCACAGAGCAAGATTAAATAGAGTGTATATCGAATCCTGTCTGCAGTATAATACGTACACGGAACAGAATGGAGCTCCCTCCGCTGCTGAAGGAGCACATTAAGGTCTGATGTCCTGGGAGCATCTTCCAGATTTCCCTTATCTCTGATATTCGTTAAGCTGTTAAAAATCTTTACAGACGAGCTTTAACATCGCTGTTTCTCGCAGAAAGACCGAGTTTGATAACAGAGTTTTTAAACAAAATCTACTGCTGGCGCTCCAGTAAAAGGACAAGTTGCGCTTTATCTAGTACCCCATCTCGGCCCCCGTGCCTGTCCCGGGAGGGCGGCTTATTCCTGCCCTCTCGCAGAGGCGAAAGAGGGGCACCCGCTTAGCACAGCCCCTGGTGTGCGTGTGCCCATCCCCGCTCCCCACCCGCGGCGGCAGCCCCGGGCCGGGGGGCGAGAAGGCGGTGCCCGCGGCCGCCCGGTGCCAGGAGTGGGGGGCCGGGGGTGCAGCCCGGGGAGGCTCGGCACCCGCGGCTCCCCCTCCGGTGCTCGCTGGAGCGACTTGACCAAAGTGCACGTGCTGAGCCCAACTTCCCTCTCCCCAGCTTTGTGCTCTCCGCTGATTGAGTCCCCATATTAAGCTCGAGATCCTTTCTAAGCAACTGCTAAGAAGTCAAGAGCATCCTTGCTTGCTTTCTCTCCGTGGCCTTTCATGCCCTCAATTTGTTATTCTACTGACACTTTTCTTAAAGTTAGCGCCTAGCATTGAAACATTAGCAACAAAAGCCCTGGAAAATCTCTCCCTCCTCACCACTAAATCCTCTAATGGGTCAGTGCACGTCGAATTTTTATTTGATTTCCAATAATCTCTAGCACTTCAATATTAAACCCACCTCAACCCAGTGCCTCACCTATGGGATATTTTTCAATGTTGCTTTGGAAAGTAGAGACGCTCGGATTTCTTTCCACGTGCACCCACTAATTTATAAATGAGTGTATACAGCTGTCTTCGTGTATATCTGTGTCTCTATATCTGCAGTAACGCTTTCATTTTGTGTCAAAATAACATATCCTGTCACTCCACGCCAAAAGTATATTTATCGAATGAAATAGCACCGCAAGCTGCATCTCCTTTATCAAACCTTCATTTCTGTTTTACCCAATTGTTAAATATCTTTTCATTTCTTTTCCTATTTTAAAATATGTATTACAGTAATTGTTACTTGGAGGTCTTTTGTGTATCTATAGCTCCTTTGATTCATATCTTTTCCTTTCTTTTAATCTTGTTATGCAAAATTATATACACATTTCTCAGGAAATCCAAGGAGCACAACTTTATTATATAAAAACCTCCTAATCCTCCAGTTTTGCGGCAAATACCAATTTTTAAAGTACATGTTCCTAACGCATGGGTTTTTTTGAATAAAGATCCCTAAGTCCTCTTCACTTTATTACGTGGATTTGGTGAAATGATTCTTCAGCTCTCTAATTTAAATAAGTTTTAGTGTGAACTAAGAATGAACATTATCCTCTAACCTGAGGTCAAGTGAAGGGTGATTTACATGACAAAGAATAATTCCCATTTTGTCCAATATGAAACAACTTCACCTTCGGCATCATTAAGAAGAGTTTAGCACTCTCAGGGCTTTGGGGGTGGGGTTTTTTTGGTAAATAGTTGACTATGTATAGCGCAATTTCCCTTTTATAAATCACAATACAAAGGCTGACTTCTTGTGCTCTTGAATTTCGGCATTATTTTTATAGCCTTAAGTAGAATGAATTCGCACCTGCTGGTATTTAAACTTTAACATATTAGCTGGGGAAGACTTATCAACCCAGTGCACTGCCTCAAAGCAAATTAACAATCTTCATTAAAGTAAAGGGCGGGGGGGGGGGGTGGGATGTGACCATTTAAGACGCTCTCCCGGATCTCTCCGATCTATGCAGGTTCCGAGTGGATTATTTGGGGTCTTTATAGTAGCAGAATTACCGCTTTACTCCCCCTCCCCCCCAAACATATTCGCTTTCAAATTTCTACTTCTCGTCCGTCACTTTAACCCTCTCGATACCTTCTTCCCCTCCGTCTGGAGCGATGCCCTGCAGAGGAAAGTTGCGAAGAGACAGGGGCAGCTCGGCTGCTCTCCCTGTCTCAGCCCCGGCGGCCTCCCGCTCCCACCCCACCTCCCCTTAAGAGCACTTCCAAAAAAAATCTGTTCGTGCTCTTGATGGTTTCTTCTCTCTCTTTTATGACCACTTTCGACTGAACTTGCTCCCTCTCCTTATCTTCCTCTCACTCACATACTCACACTCACACACACTACCGGAGCCCGTGAGGAAGTGATCTTAATCTAAATATCAAACTTACCGTCCGGAGGATCCTGCCTTGGAAAAGTTCTGCTCTGTTGGGTCTCAGAGTTAAAGAAACGACCGTCATCCCTCATTAAGAGCTCAGGTCTTGGGGAGAGGGGCTGCTGGCAGAGGGCCACGGGTGGGGAGCTGAGCTCCCGGGCGCTGCCAGCCCGGCTGTGCCGGCTCTGCGCCCCGAGGGGCGCGGGGACCCAGTCTCCCTTCCCCTCATGCGGCTCCGGCGCTCTCGGGCCGGGGGCGCACCGGGCACCCGCCCCAGGATTTCTCCCGTGGGCAGGGGCGTGCGCACCTAGACGTGGCTCCGCGGGGAGATCCTCGTGCTCCCCGCGGGCGGGAGGAGGCCCCGGGGCAGGGCACCGGCTCTACTCTGCGGCCAGCTTCTTTAGGGGGGTGGTGGGGTGGTCGTGTGCTTGTTCACAGCTACACCGGGAAAGTGGAAGCATTGCGTGTTTACAACCGGCTCCGGCTTGTATTGGTGAGATGTAGTTCAAGCAGCGCTCCTGTGTGTCGTGGGCTCTTAACTGGAGCTTTGCTCAGTCATTGAGAGCAATAGAAAGTATATGGAAATCAATATATAGACAGTGTGGAGGGCAGATAATGGATTCGAGTCAGTGAGTGTTATAATCTGCATTATGGGCTTCCTATTGTTTAGACTAAGCACAAATTTCCAAAGGGTGAAGTGTTGGGTTTGGGTGCCCCCCTCCCCTTCTTCTTCTTTTTGGAGGGCTTTGTGTGTATAGGGGGAGGGGGAGTGTTAAATCCTTCTGCCACAATTATCAGAGTACACCCACCCCCCCCTTCCCGCCCGCCCCATCTGATTTTAAAGGTAGTGCTTTCACGGCGAAGCTAATGACTTTCATTTAATTGAACATGCCCTGATGTAGCGGATTGTTCTCGCAGCCCTACTCCTTTGTTGCTTTTGGGGGGAAATAAAGCTAATCAAACCTTTTGTCACGGCCAAATTCTCCCTCAGGGTCTCCCAAACATTTGTTTGAATAATTCACCTCAAGAATTGAAAATACTAATTGATTTTAAAATGCTAGCCCGGAGGGACGGGGAGGTGGGGGGCTGGGGTGGGGGGAGCC
>WBMZ01009920.1:0-16419 GCA_013400975.1 Atrichornis clamosus
CCTCCTCCTCCCCCTCCTCTCCTGCTGCAAACGGCCATTTCTATTGTGTCTCTCGGTGCCAAGCCGAGCAGGGATCGCCCCGGCCGCTGCCAGCCGCACAGCCCGGCAGAAAATGGCTGGAGGGGGCCGCCAGACCCACCCCACCTTCCCCTCTTCCTCTTCCCCGCTCCCCGGCCGCCTTCCCGACCCCCTCCCCGCCGAAGTGCCCCAGGGGGAGGAGGGGGGCTGCGGGGCACAGGGGGTGCCGCGTCCCTCACCTGTGGTGAGCCGGGACGACACCTCTCCGAAGGGCGAGGGCTCCATGCGCAGGTATTTCTGCGGGGAGGAGGCAGCGGCGGCGAAGGAGGAGGAGGCGGCTGAGGCCGGGGCTGACAATGGCGCACATCGCCTCCGCTTCGGGGACGCCGGGCTCAGCAACGGGTCGAAATCCAGAGTCCTTTTCAAAGTAGCGCCGCAAGCCATGGCGCGGAGCGGCCAAGGGGGCTCGGAGCGAGGGGCAGTGGTGGAGGCAGCAGCAGCCGGCCCTGCCCAGAGGCGTCTTCCCCGCTGTCTGGAGCGGGCTGGGGGGGAGGGAAGGGAAAGGAGGGGGCGGCTGCGTCAGGGCCGCCTCCGCCGCCTCCCCGCTGGCCTCTCTCTAGGGAGCGGCCCCGGCAGCGGCAGCAGCAGCCCCGGCTCAGTCCGGCTGGATCTCCGCTCTCCCCGCCCGCTCCGCCCTGCCCGGCCGGGACAAATTCCGCCCGCGGCCGGTGGCGGGGCACGAGCACTGCTGAGGGGCGCGGTGCCGGTCCTGGGTGCGCGGTGCGAGGCGGCAGATGCGGAGCGATGGCGATGACGGGGCCCGGGCGGCGGCGATGGCGGCTACGATGGCGCTCCCGGCCGTAACCCCCGCACCAGCAATATGGCGTCAACAACAACGCCGCCGGTTCAAACGCCAGCCACCCTCCGGCGCGGAGGCTCACGGGACTCGTGGTTTCGCTGCTCAAAGGTCGGGTGTTCGCTGGGCAGTTGGGACTACAACTTCCGGCATGCACCGAGCCGGAAGGGCCAGCTTCCGGGTTCTGGTTTAAATCCCCCCTGGGAGGGTGCGGACTGGGGTGTGGATGGGCGACGCGGCGGGAGCCGGGGGTACTCAGGGGCTGTAGACCTGTCTGGCCTTCTGTTACCACAGATGTCGAGCGGGTCCGGCAGTGCATGTACGTCCGCGTGGCACTTTTCTGTATGTGAAATAAGGGCAAAGTGCGTTTAGTGGCCCTCATGGTGAGGGCAGAGCAGGGAGCGTGTGGGAGCCCGAGGTGACAGCTAAGGACGCGCCAGGAAAGGCCTCACCATGTCGGGATCTGTGTTTCGGCGTAACCGACTGGTTTCCTTGCAGTTGCATAAAGCAAATTCTTGCTTAAAGAGGGCGGTGAGGGAAGAGGTTCAAAGAACTGTACAGCTGCTGCTGGGAAGAGTACAGCTCTTTCCTGTGCAGCTTCCTGATTGAAATAAACTGTGTTGCAGTTCACCACAGTGGAAAAACTAAGAGAGGTTGATAACCCCAGAATATATGTAACCTCCATTTTTTCTGTATCTAATCATGTTAATTTAGCCATGAACACAAAGATGGATTGTCTTTGGAAAATGAAATTATGAATATGCCCTCATAAAATTCTAACACTTTGGTGTTTATTGTGTTCAAAAATATAAGCTAGGCATCCTCTAATGGCATAAAAAAACCCCACACACCTTAGCATCATCTGGAAACAGGCTTTGCTGTGCATGTTTGGTGGCATAGATTGTTAATTAAGCCATAGTGGCGTCCAGTCAGTCTAAACACAAATCTGATTGTGCTGGCAGGGTGATTGTGCTGCCCATAGTGTAGCTGAGGTTTCAGGTGGTGGGGTTACCTAGCAGAGCCTTCCTACCCCACAAATTACTTGCTTTCTGTGACAGATAACTCATGACGTGTTGAAGCGATTAGGTGAAATTTACCTTACGTTTGCCTGAGTTGCCTTTGCCTGAAATTAATCGTGGAAAATTGCAAAATGATTCTTCTGCTGTGAGCTTTTCCTCTGAAGAGGAAGTACTTAGAGTATTTCCTTGAAAAGGAGGATGCTGACAAGTCTTTCTAAAACTAAGACAAGTTCTGCTTCTCTGCAGCAAGTCTCAGGAAATGTACTGATGTTATTACAGTGTTATAATTGTCCTACTATTACTATACTGGTATAACTACTTCTGTGGACACTCTTCTTTAGAATAATGCTGGCTGGTTTTCCATTTGTTTAATTCTTCATTTCCATTACATTTCCCTAAGCATATAGGTTTCCCTGTGTTTGGGCACCGGTGTTAAATATTCTTGCCAAGCACTTCACCCAGCAAGACTAAGGCAGAATTGCTCTTGCAGGCTTTGAATTAAGGAAACCCCAAGTGTCTCTCAGTGTGTGTATGATGCACCTGTTTCATTTGGAATGCCCTGTGCCCTGCTTCTGCCACCCTCTGTATGCTGAGAAGTGCCTGTGTTTGGGTGTGGTAGTGGAAAAAAAAAAAAGATAAATTTCAGAGTAACCAGCACTTTCCCACGGAAATTATCATTTTAGCTATATATTCTGCATTCAGCAGCAGCAAATATTTGATTAGGTTAACCATGTGGCACTAGATCCTAAGGACCATTCAGGCACAATTTAAGTCAATTAAGACAGCCTGAGGAATCAGGTGAAACTTCATCAAGATAAACTATGAGAAAGTCAGCTTTTGCTAGCATAGGCAGCAATGTAATTGTAAGCAATTGATTAGAACCGTGATTGTCCTAATCAACAGAGTTACCTGGCTTTTATCTGACCTTTAATTTGTTGAACTAAACTGAAGCAAGTCTGATTTAGGTCAAAATAAGAATTCACACAGGCGTTTGCAGCAAATTAAACCCAGCCAAACCAATGTAGCTTTGCATGTAGACAAACCCTAAGGCAGCAAAATGTCCAACAGCAGTGACAAAGTGCTTGATGGTTGTCAGGGAACATGTGTTTTTACTTTCATTGTGGCAGGAAACACCATAGGGTCAAAGCTGCAAACCACTGTTTATATTGTTCTTTCTTCTACTTACTTATTATGTAACCAATTTGCAGTGCCCCATTATGTGCTACATGGGGTGCCTTTAAAATTATATATTATAAGCTATTTTTAAAATAAATAGTACCCACAAATTTTATTAATACTGGGCAGTGGGAGAGTTTATTCATAACTGGTGTTGTGCTAGATTTTATTGGATCTGTACTTCAAGCACAACACCTGTTAAAAAGACAAGTCCAGACGCAAGACAATATTTTGACATCTCTATGGCCCTGAATGAGGTGAGAAAGTAACCCTTTTAGTGTATGGCTTTGGGATTTTGATGGAAATGTCATAATGGACCAAATGTTAGGCCTTATGCATTCTCTTTTCTTCCCCTTCCTTCTGCCATTGCTCCATTTCTCCATTGGTTTTTGGTTTTGTTTGTTTGCTTATTTGTTTTTTAGTGTCTTCCTCTCATTCTTTTTATATACCATCTTGACTTTGCTTCTTCTCCCTTTTCCTTGAGAGGTCCCACTCATTTGATGCAGGGTCCACATTACAATCCCTGTCTTTTCTTTTATGCCATCTAAGCATATTCCTCCCACTTCACACAGTGGCTCATTTCTCATTAACCAGTTGTGCTTGCCAACACGGGACCACTGATTAGCTGAACTGTTTTATAGGGCTTGTTCATCTCACCCTGAGAGAAGAAAACTCACTTTAAGTGGTGTCATGCTACTTGAATTTGGTCACACATACCAAAGGTTTCTTGCTTATGTATTAGGCACACAATGTGGTTGCAGATTTTGTGGACAAAATGCAGTGGCAGTTACCTGCCAGGATATCAGTGAAGTGTTTGTATGATGCCAAGTGAGAAGGGATTAGTTAAGTTGAAAAAAATGGAGACTGGAACAGGAATTGTAAGATGGAATAAACAGCTAAAAGAAAGGTGGAATAAATTTCTCAGTCTGTTTTGCTGTACAGTAACATAGTGTTGGCCAAAGGGAAAGGATGCACAGGAACAGGAATGAAAGGCAGAGGTCAGTGAAGGTCAGTTCTGCTTCTTTACATTCTGACTTATGCTGATAAACTGTACCAAAAATTATGACCTGAACCTGCAACATGCACTGACTTTGAATAGAACAAAAGTTTCTTAGGCCCGAGGTACTAAGGCATTTCCAGCAGACATACAGAAGTATATTTTCCAATAGAAAAGATATTCAAAACACCTATTGCCTCTATATACTGTACACCTATTCCCTCTAAATACTGTATATACTTCCACATATTCAGGAAAAATGAATTAAAACCAGAACCTGTACAGGAATGGGTGACTGAGCTGATTAGAATAATAAAAATGGAAAAGTTACATCAGGAAATTAGTGTTGTTATTTAAATATTATTACCACAACCAAATAATTGTTGAAAAAGCTATGATTTTTCTCTAAAAGCATGAGGAAGAAATAAGTTCAGGAGATCTATTTTTGTGATGAAGACTGTGTTGATACAGGAACTGTCAGTTACTCAAACTGGAAATAAGAGGAAGATTTATAAGTGCCAGAGGAATGAGTTTCCAGGACAGTCTTCCAGTAGCACTTATATGGGTCAAAATAGATAGAATCAACTCCAAATCTTTAGTTGAGGGTTAGATGGGCTTTAGGTAAGGCTTAGTATTTTTACAAAAAGGGTTTGTATGGTATTGATGCTTTCAGTGACATGAGGCTATTGAGAATGACCCAGGAAGTTTTGTAAAACAAAGTGACAACAATGAAGTCACAGTGCAATTAAGCTTCTTATTGGTGTGCTGTTTTTGTCTGGGATGGAGTTGTTTCTTCACAGTAGCTACTGTGGGATAGGTTTTGGATCTGTGACCAAAACAGTGTTGATAATACAGGGATGTTTTATTTTTGCTGGGCAGTGCTCACACAGCATCAAGGCCTTTTCTTCTTCTTATCCCACCAATGAGGAGACTGGGAGTGCATAGGGAGTTGGGATGGACACAGCCAGGACAGCTGACCCCAACTGATGAAAGGGACATTCCATATCATATGGCATCATGCTCAGCATGTAAAGCTGGGGAAGAAGAAGGGAAGGGGGGAAGTTCATAGTTACCCTTGCCTTCCCAAATTGTTGTTAGGTGTGTTGGGGCCCTGCTTTTGTGGGGTTGTCTGAACACCTGCCTGCCAATGCGAAGTGGTGAATGACTTCCTTGTTTTGCATTGCTTGTGTGCACAGGTTTTGCTTTGCCTATTAAAATGTCTTTATCTCAACCCATGGGTTTTCTCACTTTTGCCTTTCCAATTCTCTCCCCCATCCCACCAGGGGAGGGTGAGTGAGCAGCTGTGTGGTGCTTAGATGCTGGCTGGAGCTAAAAAATGACAACTTGCAAGGATGTGAAGCAGGAATAACCCATTTGAGTCAGTTCACCTATATTCAGAATAATATATTGAGACTATAAAAAGAAAATTACTAAACTCACTGGTGTATATGCATGAATTGTGCTAACAGACCTGGATATAGAATAATTAGGAAGCAGTGAGTAAAATTTTGCAGCTCTGACTACTGCAATTACCTCAACAATTTCAGGAAAGAATCAACTAGCAAAGCATGATCAGTACTCTTTTCTATCTGTTGTCAGTTACAACCTTGTGTAGGATCACCAAAAAAAGTAATGGTGTGTAAGGAGGCAGTATCATGAGGTATGGGAAATGCTACTGCAATCTAAAGAAAGATTGCCTTACATCACCATGTCCTAAATACCCTTTCCCCTCAGTGTCTAACACTTTAATACACAGCTGTTTACATTGTGCCTATTGGTTATATTCCTCACTTTTACTATTGTAAAGAATTCATGTTTTTAAACTTCACATAAAATTTTCCCTGCCCAGATTTTGGAGAAACACTGCACCATGCCAAAGTCTGCTTTGCTCTTGATCTTAAAAAAACACTGGCACAGTGCTTTAGCAGAAAGGAAAACTGTATTTCTTATGAAAAGACTTTTCTTCCCCAAATGTTCTCTTACATCTTCATAAAAGCATTTTTCATAATTGATTCTAAGGGTAAAGGAGAAGCATAGTATTGCATATTAATTGGAGAGTACAATTGAGTCAACTGAAAATACATTGAGCTGGAATGGTGAAAAAAATTACAGGCCAAATATTAATTGTGTGAGTAACACTGAACATGTAAATTAAGAGCCACTGAAGTCAAATAAGCTGAATTGTAAACGTCTCTCCACTGTTGTGGTGGACTAGAGCCTGGGTCCTCCATGAGCTGATACAGCTGTGTCGGGCTGAGATGTAGTGAAGGCCAGGCTTTTCTTCTGTGCCAGTACGCTAGTGAACAAACCAGCATCGGACAGAGTGGCAACTGAGACATAGTAACTATTTCTTACTGACTTCTGCAGGTTTGGTAGGAGGTTTGAGACACTCTTCATTCTGCTCACTCACATAAGAAATGGGCATGTACTTTCCATTGCAGACCTGTTACCTGTTTGGAAATTTTGCATGGAAGCTCAGTGGAAGCCAGCTGAAAATTTTGCTTTTATTAAGCTCAATTTTCTGCATAGAATAATGAAGAACTGGGGACTTGAATTCGAACTCCCATTTTCCCAGAATGTTTACTGAGGGCTCAACTCTTTTGTCACTGTCTACCTGTCTTATCCATCCTTCTGTTTTTTTCAGATTGTACCTGGCTACATTTTGTTCTCAAAAACCTCCTCCCTCCCTCTGCAGCTGACCCCCGGGATGCTCACTGTCTCCCAGGCTGGTGGTATGTATGTATGCTGTATGATGTATACACACCTATGGCTTAACCTACTTCTTCTCTGATCAGTCACCCCTCTGCTTCCCCATCTCTGCTCCCCTCTGCCAATACTGTACAGTACTTCTCACCTAATGTATCTTTTCCATTCATAGAACAAAAGACAGCACCCATCTTCTGCTGGCAAATCCCCTCCTTGCCCTTTCTCCACCACCACTTTTAATTCTGTCATCCTCTAACCTCATTTGCTCCTTTTTCGCTCTCATGTCAAAGCTGGTTTTAGGTTATGGTTGTTCTTCTGTGAAGTATTTCCAAAGACCTGTTTCCCCACCTCAGACCTTGTTGCCAAAATTCTTCCCCAGACTTAGGTCACTTCTAGCCTGAAGATACATATAAATTACCAGCTTTCTAGAATTCTCTCCCAGGGAATCTTTAATTACTCCTTTCCACCTACAGTTTAGGGTCTCTCTGTTCACCATTTCAGGAGACAAAGTTTTCACTGCCCTCCTCACCCTTTTTACTCACTAACCAGCAGCATCTCATCACCCTTGTGCCCCTTCTTGGATGTGCTTGGGTTGTTCATCCCTCTGGTTTCAGGCCTCACCTTTGGGGTCTGGCATTCTTCTGTTGATGCATTAGTTTGAGATTTGTGTCGATCCCACACATTCTGGTTCAGCCCAGCTTTCCTCTGATCAGTTCCTTGTCTCCTTCCTTCCTTCCCTCCTCCTGCTTTCCTCAGAGGACTTTAACTCATAGTGCCCTTTTTCTTTAAGCCTGGAACAACTGCAACTGTCTTGCGAACCAAATCTATGCTGCCTTCATTCAAATCTCCCCACAGAATGTACTTCTGCCATAACCCCTGTCCAGCTCAGATTCCTCTCCTGAAATATATCCTGTTCCTCTATAATAAAAACAAATCCTGTTTCATAACAAAACAAAAAGACCTGAGCAAGAGACTGACTACGCAATTAATTTTTGCCAGTTGCTTTCTGCCAAGAGAAACATGCTTGTTCTTATCCCACTCCTTAGAATTGTCCTCCCCATGTGCCTCCTGTTTGTCCTTTTGTTTTGTTATTGGCTTTCAATTCCTTCCTGAGGGCTCCTGGCCTGATCCTGTGCTCACATTGGTGTGAGGCGAGGAATAACTCTGCTGCAGCAAACAGAGCTTTGCCAAGGTGAAATTTCTGTGGAAGGCGGTCAACCTTTTGTTTTAATATTAGCTAATAAAGCCTGTGCACAGCTCCAGCACAGCACTCTGGTTTTAATTAATAAGAATTAGCATATACAGCTACATACACTCTTCTTTTTCCCTCAGCCACTTTGAAGGAAACCTCTTTGTACATCTTCCTGGTTGTTCTATGTCTTGACATTAAAAAACCCCAAACGAATAAACCCAAAAACCAAAGTAACATCAAACTCCCACACAAACAAAAGGCTTTGCTGCTGCCGGTGGTGGGGAGTGCTGGGAGCAGTCCTTCCCGCCTGCCGAGAGGATCCAGCTTCCAGCCCCTGCTCCTCGCCACTGGGGAGCCGTCCAATTCCCAGCCCGCCGTCCCTTCCTCCGCCATTGCACAATCCCACTGCAGTGACTTCCCAGTCTTAATTGGAGCCTCTGGGCATTATTGTATTATTATTATTTAATAAACAACCACATAAAACACTGGTTGACATTTAAAGAAAAGTAAAGAAAGGAAAGCTCTGACTCCTAGACTGTTTTGTTTTCCTGTTGACTTGGGTGGAAGCAGGAGCAGGTTTTCTATACATGCTCACGTAACACATGCTTATATTTGATGTTATAGGAAAGGCTCTGCTAACGTGGGCCCAGTGTGGATGAGCAGGCCAGTCCTACTGCAGCTGGCAATTCCTGTTGCAACATAGGCTGTAAATAGAGAGTCATAACCTGAACATTCCTGAATAAAATGCACAGCTTTTCTTGCCTGAGCTACAATTTGCAAGGGTTCAGCCTCATTTTCTGCATTGTGACCCCCAGCATGTCCTTTTGAGTGGTTATCTGAAATTCACAGCCAACAGGATGCTATTAAAAATAATAAATGGAAAAGATAGCTTTATTTTTGCATTTGATTGTAAGTTTGAGGCATTCCAGTGTGAGAGTTATCATGACAAAAGAAAACATGGTGTCCTTGAATTGAACGCAGAGGAGCACAACTCGTTCAATAAGGTTTTGAAAGAAGAACAAAGAGCTGAAGGCCAGAACTGACTTCTTTAGAAACAAGTCTAAAATGAGACAGGATTCAAAGTGCTTAAAATACTTTGGTGACAAGCAACAAAGAAGTGTCTGTTACTAGAATTGATTGAATTAAGGAAAGAGAGGGAAAATCTTGAGAACTTTTTGAAAAGTAGTTTTGATGTGTGGGGAGTATAAGGACAAAACTCTCCCGGGCCATGGCTGGAGCCCTGAATCAGCATCACTCTTTTTCTCGAAGAAAGCGAAAGCTAGACAAGGGCGAGTACGTACACCCTTATTATCCTTTTTCATTGTGGATCAAAGAGGAGGAATTCAAAGGGCTGCCAGCTCTCCACTTCCCTGCAGTGAGTCTGGAGTGTGGGCTCCGTTTATTTCCCTCGGCTAGGCAATGCTTCTCTATTACTCTAAATGATCAGGTCCTCAAATGGACTTCTTGTGAGATCCGAATCCTATTTACTGGTTTGTGTTTTTAAAGTATTCAGTAGGAGTGAAACATTCCTGTTGTTTATAAACAATATGTATGTATATATATATGCTTTAATTCTAGGGAGTTCACCCCTCATTCTTCCTACCATTTCATTACACATTTTCTTTCCTGTATTATAAATTAAAAACTTCATGCAGTGGCTCACTTGCATTTACATATGTGGACTGTAATACTTCTGTGATGTTCCTTGGAACTTCTGTGTGAACATGTTATATAGAGTCAACATGGGCATGACAAATGTATTGCAGATTTTTTTGTAGATAATCACAGTCAGTGAATGCAAATGTGAATGAATTTGTGTGCAAGTTTTAATATCTAAGCAGGGCTTATAAGTGCATGACAACTGTAACCACAACTGCCAGTGTGAACAGAGAAACTAGTTTTAAGGCACTTGTGCTGTTTTAAAAGTGCTGGACTTTGAAATATTTCAGTTGTAATGGTGGAGATGTGTTCATCCTCCAGCAGGTATTTAAGTGCATAGACTCTGTTATCAAAGAATACAGACTTTATTAGCAGCTGATATGCCAAAGTCCTTGTAAAAACAAGTACCAGAATGGTGAGGACTGCCTTATGAGTAATCTGACTTTTAAAGACATTATGGAAAACTTACTGTGAAATGGATTAAAAACTGCTGGTTGATGGTCTTAGGGAGATTGGTGATAAGCATGGAGAATTTTTTGGAAAGCAAAATGGGAACTTATAAGAAGGGTGCTGGATTTCCATGAGTGTTTGTGTAGCCAGTAATAGCTGTGGTCTAGAAGCAGAGAGCTTGCTTAGGAAAGACACTGCAGGGACACATAACATAAGGAGAAAATGTAATATGTTTTAATATGGGATGTAGTGATTCCCTAGAGGATTGTGGAGTGACTACTTTTTGTGAGAATACTGAGACAAAATATATTAAATTGTTACCAAAGTTGTAGAGAAGTGTGTTCTGTAAAGTTTTCTAATGCATTTTATCAAAACCTTTTTGTCAAGGCCAGGTTGGATGGGGTCTAGTGGAGTTGTAACTAGATGATCTTTAAGGTCCCTTCTGACCCAAACCATTCTATGACTCTATGAAAGCTGTTCATGTCACAAAAGGAAGGAGATACATGCAAATTAAAGATTTTAATCAACAAAAGGCAAAATTAACCTCTTTCAGCCCTTTCTTAATTAATGAATACAAATGTTTGCTTGTTTCTGTATTTGGTGTAGGTAAAGCTGTCCTTAATTGGCTTGCAAAATATTTCCTAGATGTATAGTTCAGGTTTAACATGTGAAGGAAATTGTTTTAAATTCACTGGAAGTCCGTGAGCTTTTTCTAAATAAAACATATTAGTGTAGCTGTTGAGCTGCTATAAGAAAAGTTATATTTCTCAGAGAGATGAAATTAAATTGTCTTTGTATTTGTAATTCTTTAGAGCTCAGTCAGAGTAGCTTATTGATGGAAAATCAGAAGAAGACAGTCTTAAAAATGGGCAGTCAACTGAAGAAGCTGGGCTGGGAACATCTGTATTTTCTCATTTGAAAACCTTGCCTGTTGCTTGCTCCTACAGAGTACCTGGAAACACAGGTAAAATACAAATTGCATTAGTCCCATTGTATTTTAGAAACTCTTTTTTCTGTATAGCATTAGAGTGATGTCAGAGGTTAATGATATGTTAGGTTGTTCCAGTGAGAACAATTAATTTGGGGGCAAAACCCAGTGAGGACCCTGCCAGACAGTGAACAATGTTTTTGGTTTTCATGTACTGATTCACCAGTGTTTATAGGCCTCCAACATGTAAATCACCCTGAGGTAATCTGGAAGGGAAGGATATGAATAAGCCAATTAAATTGGCAAAGAGCCTAAGGAACACCCTGTTTAGGGATAAAATCACATGTCTGTCTTAGTGCCAGTAGTTTTGGAGAAAAAAAGAGAGTTAAAATCTTTGCAGCTCATTTCTTTGTAGAGAGAGCTGATTTAGAAGACTTTGGTCTTCTCCTTTTGTATGTGTGAGCATGGGTAACTGAGATAAGGTAATAGGTGATATGTTTTCTGCAAGTAATTTTTATTTTGATGACACAGAAGGATGTCATCTGGGTTGCAGAGGGTGTAGGAACTAGTTGCCTCATTTATGGTAATTATTTCATATTCGGTTTTATTATATGAGCATTCAGAGGATTGAATTGCCCTTTATCTTTCCAAGCACCTCCTCTTTTTTTTTTTTTTTTTTTTTTTTTTTTCTGAAAGAATGGCACAATTTTCAATCAGGAAGCTTCTCCACCCAACTCAGCAGTTACTAGTATACATTAAGGTGCTCTATATCTAAGTAATAACAAAAACAACTACTCTCTTCATACCATCTGCCAGGCCTGTGCCTTCAAAGGTGTGATGTAATGGGGAAAAAGAGGCAGAGGCGAAGAAAACTTTTCATTGAAAGTTGTGCAGAGGAAAAGGTATTTCCATCTTCAGTTTACTTCCTTACAGTATAAATAGATTCTCTTTGAGTTTTCAAGAGGCTTGCTGCTTGCTGGAGGATTATGTATTGCTGCCATTCCACTCCAATCTTTGAAATCATAGGTCAATTCCAGTCAGGAAAATAGCTGTCTGTCTAGAAGAGACATACTGTGTATATGCCTTCACTGGAGGAAAGGCCCAGGCAGAACTCAGGTCTGACACCAGACACTTTATGTGGGAGTGGATCATTATGACCTCTCCAAGTGCCAGAGAAGCTGTAATTGGCATTTGTACATTATTAAGCACCAGAGAATTTAATTATAAACAGAAATCCATAGGAAATCAGGAGTCACCAGTTACATTAGTCACAGAGCTACTCATTTCAGAGCAGCTTTTGGCCATTTTTCAGATGCCATTAAGAGTTGGGGAGAGGTAACCTCCCCTTTTTTTCCTCCATCATCTTTGGAATTCTAGAATCATGTTCATGATTGAAAGGAAGTAGCTTCCTGAGAACAAAAACTAACAGAAAGCAACAGAGACATGGGATCACTAGAGACACCACTATCAGCCCTCTGAATGCATTGGATTTGACAGCATTAGAAGATCCTAGATAAAAATGCACAGATGGGCAAAAGATCCAGACAAACAGAGATGTTAGGATGGTTTCAGTGCCTCTCACCTAACCTCGGCCACCTGATAGCTCAGTACCTAGCTTGAACCAGTCTTCACACCCTATGCTGACAAAGAGACACCTTCCAGGAACAATTTGTACCAGCCCATAATAGGTATAAAAAGGGGGTGATTAACCTTTTTTGTCTGTCTGTCTGCACAGTGTGCTGAGGAGGCCTAGATGATCATATGAATTCTTTGGACAGCAGGCGTTCAGTGAGGTGAAGCCCAACTTTACTGTTCAGCTCCTGCACAGTCTGATTATGTGTTTCTGGCAGCAAACTCCTGTTACTAGATGAGGACTAGAAATTTTGCACCAGAGGTTTTGTTCAAGGATCTCTTTTGTTTTGAACTGGAACTAGAGATTCATCCAGCCTCTTGGAGATGTCTCTGGCTCTTACTTTCAAGCATTCAGGCACTGCTCAGAACAGTGGAAAGAAACAGAAATAGCTGCTTTCACTTCTCTTGATGGTGTATGGGCCCTGGAGAAACAGGAACCAAAGTAAGGTTAAGCTGGGTTTAAAGGAACAAGATAATATTTGGTAGGGGAAGGGAAAAATGCATGAGTTGGCCAAGTCTCTAACTTCAGTGTACATAAACTGTTGGCATGTCCCCCAGAAAACAAGGGATTTGGGAAATAGTCTAAAGCTATGCTGCATGAAATACAGAGCACATGAGACAAGCCTGAGTCCCTTTGTCTCAATAGACAGCAGCACTCTAGACTTGGTATGACCTTGCTTCTGCCCTTGTTAGTCTGAAATATGTGGCACAGCTGTAGGACGTAGTTCATCATTTATCAAGGGTAAATACAGTTCTGGATGGGAACGTGGAGGTGAAAAGTGTTCTGCACACCACGTTCGCTTGCATGTTGTAACTTGCTGCTCAGAAAAAAACAGAATGCTTTGTCTTCTTGTAACACTGGTGAGCAACTCCTTATCATAACCTTGTAAGAGGTTTCAAGTACATTCATGAATAGGAAGATGATTAAGATGACACATCAAGGTTTTCTGAATACTGTTTTTCTATTCAGACGCATCCTCATATTTTTCTTAATTTTCATTCCAAAACAAGGTGTTTCTAATCTCTTGTGTGATTGGTAGGTCACATCCTTTCACTCTTGGTGGCCCAGCTTGCTGTGAAACTCAAGTCGAGCAGTAGGAAAGTGAGTTTACGTGAGGGGCTGTCAGACTTAAAGCAGCTAATTTAACTGAAAGGCCCTGCAATGACCTTTGCAAAGGAGGCCTCTATTGCTCTGAGCAGTTACTGTTACTGTGACAAAACCCAAGGATAAAAATCTGGCAGCCTGACAAAAACGTTTAGTGGGAAAGAAGCTAAATGGGGGATTTAAAGGATCTAATTTGTAGGGTAGAAAGAGGAAGATGTCTATGTAGCTGGGGAACAATTGAAAGTCTTGCTCTGAACACATCCATAAATCATCATGCTGGGTAGGGTATTTTCTCTTCCTTCAAGTATTTCCCAGGCTGGGAGTCTGCTTTGGCCACAGCTGCTTCTCTTCAACAGTCCATTAGAGCCCTGAGACTGAGTTTTGAGCAGTCTGTGTAGTAAGGATGTAATACTTCTCTCAGTTACGCAGCTGAAGAGTAAGGTATGTAGCCTGACTGATGTGTCTTTTTTGAGGAGAGGACTCTTATTAATTACCCTACATCTAAGGAAGTCTAATTTCAGAGCACAAGGACACAGAGGAAAAAAGGAAGCCTGATTTTTCCAGTGTTCGAATTAGTGTATCAGTGCAAAGATTTGTGTCACAGGGAGTGCCTCTGGGCCTTCTTGCCACTGGGGTTGTTAACAGAGGGCAGGAAAACAACGGAGAGCAATGACTTCAGTGACAGATACCAGGGGAGTACAGATGGTATCTTTGGCATTAGGCTGAGGGGGCTCCAAGTGGCAGTGCAATGGCTGAAAGGTTTACCCTGTGTCTTGTGGCTTCTGTCGGTGTAAATAGTGCTGACTATAAAGACCAACAGCACACGTTTCACCACACTTGCAAAGTTAAAAAGCTCTGATGGTTCCCTCTTCTCTGAAGTGTTTTGTAAAGCCATGTTTGGGGTAGGAATGGTATGGACATGTCCAGTTCAGTGGGGGTAGAGGTCGTAGAGGGGGTAGGTTGAATTTATATTGTAGCCTAATTTTCTTGATTTGACACAGCAAAGACAGAAATCCCAGAAGCCACGTATTTTGAGATTTACTCCAAGTCAGTTACAAAGAGCAAATGAAAAACGTAGGTAAGTTTCTTGAGATCACCACTCTGACCCTCATGATGTATAGCCCCTCCTGTCTACTTTTCCAACTCACCACTGTGTTCCTACCCCCTTAGCTCTGTAGCCCTGAGGACCCAGTTAACACCTGGTCCTTGCTGTCTGGTACCCTCTGGTGCTGCAAATACCTGTCTGTGCTACATCCCGTCACACCCTTGTGCAGCCGTGGGAACCAGCCTGTACCCCATCAGGGAATGCTTTTTCCCCATTGCAGCCTGGCAAAGACAAGGGTGCTCTACTATGTCTTGGAACAAGGGGGACAGGCCTGGGAGGTAGGAGGAGCTAGTCCTAGCTTCTCTGGCCTTGTTTCAGTCCTTGAAGGAAGAAGAGTGAGAAGTGGACAGGCTCTCTCTGATCCTCCCCCACTCCAAGTATATCTCCCTTGCTTTACTCCCTTTCCCTAGCTTTAGCCTCTAACTTCTGTCAACCACACTCTTTTATTACTGTTACCTTCACATAGTTGCCTGGTCTCACTGCAGTTGGCTCATCTCACTGCTGTGTCTTTCTCCTCCAAGATATAGCTCTTCTTCCCCTAAGACACTATTTCTACCACACGCAGTCTCTGATCCCACTCCACACACCTTGTACTGCAGTGCCCATGGCTCAGTAAGGATTGGAGCTTACACAAGTTCAATTTTATTGCTCAGAAAACAGGATTACAGTATCTTTGCTGTCATTCTTCTTCCCTTTAATTAATCAATGCTAATTGATTGATTGATGGTGGCTCTCTGATTTAACAATCTCCCAAGTCCAAGGAACAGCCACGTGCCTATCATCCCAATGTATTTACCCGGAGCATATGGAACGTATTAACCTCCAGAAATTACTTCGAGCCTCTTCTAAATTAGTTTGTACAAATTGGCAAGGCTCATTTCACCGAACTAAAAGAAACCTAATGACAGAAGCAGATAGCAACAACAGGTTCACAGGTTGTTTCCTTGATTTTGGTCCGAGTAGCTTTTACCTTCACAGGGAATGAGTGGATCACTCAGTGACCACAACTGCACACTGATAGCAGGTTCTTGCCTGCAAGCCTGCTTCCCCATGCCTGATGCTTGTGCCCTGTTCAGTTTAGTGCTCTCTTCCTGAGATAGCCAAACGCTGTTCATGATGATTTTGTCACAGTGTGGCACAAACAGTCGGTAGATGCCATGTGGTAACAGGGTTCACTTGGAGAGGCTGAGGCTGACCAGTCCCCCAGGCCCCAGCTTCCATGATGTTGGTGCAGCCAGGAGTAACTGCTGTAAGGAAAGACCAAGCCTCACCTACTGCGTGGGCTAAAACATCACATTTGCAATCTGATTAGCTGAGAGTTCATTTAGCATGGACTTTCCTGGCAGATTCATGACCTGAGGACCATCTGCCTGTCAAATATCAGTTCTCTGCCACAAGGACGAATTATAGGAAGAAATCCCCTCTTTTTTTCTTTTTTCTTTTCTTTTTTCTTTTTCTTCTTTTCTTTTTCCTATTTTCTTTTTTCTTCCTTCTTCTCTTCTCTTTTCTCTTTTCTTTTCTTTCTTTTCTTTTCCCTTTTCTTTTCTTTTCTTCTTTTCTTTTCTTTTTTCTTTTC